>JANHAO010003243.1:0-27058 GCA_026873985.1 Saraca asoca
GTGTGTGTGTGTGTGTGTGTGTGTGTGTGTGTGTGTGTGTGTGTGTGTGTGTGTGTGTGTGTGTGTGTGTGTGTGTGTGTGTGTTCTAAAGATCTAATTCATTAGAGTGTTTGTTAGGTTTTGTGTTCCTACAAATGATGAAGATGTTTGCAAATAAGAATATCTTGCATTTTGAAAATTTGGTTTGTAAGAGTGTTTGCAAGATTTTATATTCCCACTGATGATGGAGATGCCTATAGATGAGGACATCGTGAATAGGCTCTAGTGAAACTTGTGATGCTTGGTTGAGGTGGAACTACTTGATAAGAAGATAGTTGTTGTAATTTTTTTTTAAAGAAATTATGATGATGTTGACCTTTCATAGTTGGCACCCTAAGAATGGTCTTGTTTGGCAATAAATGAAATATAAAGATTGATGAATATGTGGAGATTGTTGAGTTTAACCCAAATTCTAATTATTATTGATTAGAGTTAGTTTTCTATTGTAAGTTGTCTTTCTATTCAAGTTAGGTTTTTGTATAAGAATGGGATTGTGATTGCTTACCAGGCAAGTAGGTGTTATGTGGGAACCCGAGAGAGATGTAAGGATAATGATTAAGAATTTGTAGGGTTGTAGTTGAGAACCTTCCATACATTATTATGTAATTTTGATGGTATAGTGAATCTCTTCTCATCAATAGTTTCCCCCAGAGTTTTAGGTTTTTCCGTGTTAAACTAGTTAGATTGTTTGCAAGGATGATATAACAAATCTCTTCTCTTCTAGGAGAACCTTCTTATAAGTGAATATAGTTGTAGGTTATAGTTGTTAAATTGTTTAGATTGTTTGTGGGGATGAAATAGTGAATCTCTTCTCATCAACAGGGTTATAGTTGATAAATTGGTTAAGTTGTTTGTGGAGATGATATAATGAATCTTTTTTTATTAGTGATTGCCTTTAAAGTTTGAGGTTTTTTCATGTTAAATTAGTTAAATTGTTTGTGGGGATGATATAGTAAATCTCTTCTCATTTAGGGAAACCTTCTTATTAGTGGTTTCCCATAGAGTTATTCTAACCAATGGTTTCCCTTAGAGTTGTTAAATTGGTTAAATTGTTTGTGGATTTTTTTATATTAAATTATTTGTGTTATTACACCACTCTTGATTATTTTAATCGCTTGATGTTAGTTTTATTTAGAGTTTTTCCACATTAAATTATGTGCTAATTATTTCAATCGCTTGATGCTAATTTTCCTTGTGGGATTTTTTTCACGTTACATTGTTTACTAATTATTTTATTCACTTAATACTAGTTTTATTGTTAAAGGTGGGGCTTTCACCAATATGAGATAACTCAATAAATTATTTGTGTTATTACTTTACTTTGATTACTTTAATCATCTTTACACATCATAAGGGCATGAACTTGATCTCTCATGAATTATTGAGCAAAATTATTGTAACCGAACTATAATACCAATATTAGATGTCGTTTAAATCTTCTCAAACCCAAAAACTAATCTAAGAAATAAACTTTTCCCTCAAATTTATAAATCAATATCCAACCCCTTTCAAAAACATGGGATAACCCAAAAATATCCATATCATCAATTCGTAAACCAAGCAGTCAATAGCCAACAAAACATAGAGAAAGAAGGAATTTATGGCAACAAAGTAAAGACCTTTTAAGAGCTAGATCAGAATTTTTGTATTTCATCATTACATCCCGTGCCGATACTGAGCCTAACGGAATACGTGGCAGGATCCCGTTGAACACACACTCCAGAACACAGAAATTGTACCTACGAGGAACAGTGCCACATGCATAGCTTTAACACTATGTACGTGTAATGTAATTTAGAATAGTCTAACATACCTGGACCTGAAATTGTGGGTATGCAAACCCTAACTGACGGGCCATTGGGAGAGTGCCACGTCGTTCAGCCACACTGGCCTTCAAGTCACCCTTGCCCTTATAAACCAGAAGTCATATACTTTTCATGTTTACCCTGAAATTTTACTATTTATTTTTTTGTCACATTCTAAAAGTGTGCCGCTTAACCATTAATTGAGCCCATTGAGTCCAACAATCACCTGGACCACAAAAAATATAGATTGGTCTTTTAGTAACCTTTAAGAAAAAAGCCTAAAACTAATCAAAACAAGACATCATTATTACGGCAAAGGAGAAAGACCAAATTGTCTTGTATCTATTGCTAGTTGAAATTCTTCAACAGAACAAAACAACGTAGGATTAAATTGCTTTTAAGTAAGAAAAAATTTAAATATTTAAGTAAAAATATTAATATTTACTTTAACTATTTTAATATCTTTTATAAAAAAATAAAAAATATATGAATAAGATTAGTTTTTAAAATGTTCAACTTTTTATTGCGCTCTTATTTTCTTTTAACATTTCTTTGTTTGCTAAAAAATTTTACTTAAGGCATTTAGTATATGCTTGTTCTTTGCATTAGATATACCATTTTTACTATTTATCTCCTTTGCTTTAATTAAATTATTAAATGTGTAAATTTCAGTTACTTTTATTTTATTTCAACTTTGATATTTTTAGTATGTTTATCACTAATGCAGGATTATTCTTATTTATTATGATTATCATTAATATTATTTTTCTAAAAAAAAATTATTAGCAATTAATGTAAATTTAGAAGAAAATTAATAAGTGAACCCAATTGATTAAGTTTTGGGGTTACTTTTGTAATAATGAAAGATAGCACGGATGAAAAAGAATTGGCCACATCATTGGTGAAGCAAGTAACCCACCCAACAATCCTGTACTTCTATTCCAAAAGAAAGAAATCCAGGGACATTCATTTCGCCAATTGCTCAAGGTATGCATACCCAGAGTTTTGCTTTGGTCATGTTAGAAATGGCCTATAATTTATCTACAATCAATTTTACATATTCTAAACTGTTATAGCCAATTTTAAATAAATTATGTATATAAATATATAAATAAGAGAAAAATACACTGATGTCTTATTATATTTAAAAATTATGCAAGTATCCTCTCTAATCTCAAAACTAAATATTTGAAAATTATGCGAACTTTCTCTCTCTTTTTAAAACTTAAAGGCTTTTGCTTAAAATATTCTTATAATTGAGATTTCATCAAAAAATAAGTTTTCAATAAAATTAAAATCCTAAATACTAAAATACCTTGAACTTAGCCATTTGCAAAATCCATTTGCTTTTTTTTCCTTGTCTCAACCAAACATTCTGTTTAATGCTATTACCCTTGTATCGCCTGAATCAATTTAAAGATAATCAAAGACATTGAAACCATAGTTGGAGTTCAGTGAAGGTAAGAATCCGAAACTGATGGTTGTTGAAATTTAGTTTTTTTTTTTTTTGGTCCTAAAATTATTGAAAATGACATTTCAAGTGTTTCTTATTTCAAAAGTTATTTTTGTTTTTGATTTCAAATCTTTCTATTTTATGATTGGAAATTATCTTAGATGTTGGAAAAGTTTTTTCTGTCTCTATTTCGATCAAACCCACTGTTTAAATAAATTACATGATCTTTCTTCACTAAAAGGAGAGAAATAAAAGGATTGCAGAACATTTATTTAATGAAAAAAAAAAGAAGAAAATCAACTTCAGTGAAAAAGAGACTTCTCGACAAGTGAAAATGACCTTTCAACAAATGAATCCAACCAATATATAATCCGTTTACAGGTAATTTTAACATTTTTTGATCAAATTTAGCCTTCTAAGTGTTGACTAATGTTAATGTAACGGAAATTATTAAATAAGATTTAAGTGTAATGAATTTCAAATTAAAAAAAAAATGTAAATTTTAAAACTAAGGAAAATGTCCATATAATTTTCCATAATTTTCAATTATTATGAAGGTCAATATACTTTTTTCATTAAATAATTTTTTTGCACATATCATGTTCATGGTGGACTTAATAAAAGAGATGAAATTTATCAGGTGCAAGAGAGTAATGAGATAATATGTAGTGCAAAATGGCACTCAGGCAGCATATGTTGAGTTGATAGGTAATGAACAAAATTGTACTTCGATTTCCAGTGCCGACAGAAGAGATTATTATCTTCCTACTTAGACAATAACTATATCTCAGGTCTCTGTTTTCTTCTCTTCTAAGTCATATCACCACCATTACCATCTCAATTTTGTGATCAATGTTTTGCACAAGCGCATTCATATATCTCAGAACCCAACTCTTCCTAGATGCGGGTGTGATTATTGACTCAGTCTGTGTGCGCGTGTGGCGGGTGAGGGGTGTTCATGCGCTTCTTCAGAAGAAAATTACTTGATACTATAATTCGCCTCCGCAACTAGTTTTTCCATAATTTGTGCATGTAGGACTCGTGGGTATACAACCTGAGGAGAAATCTGCATTGATCGAAATGACTCTATATGGACAGATTCGAATCCCCCGTGCAAAATAATTTTTTTAAAAAGAAAAAAGAGAGTTTCCCACATGACATGCAAGAGAACATACATTTGATCCTCAAAATAACTCAAGAGGATGACTTAAAATTGAGCAAATCTACAACCACCGACATAGAATTGATCCTTTGAGGAAGTAAATGGAATCCAGAATATGTACTGTAGTTTGCATGGGGGAAGGCAACAATAATATATGGATGCCAAAGCCAAATGCAGCCACTAGGTGCTGTAAACATAATCTGGATTCTGAACTTAGCAGGCACACCACTTACAGGAACCACCTGACAAATGAATGCAGATGAGATTGTCATAGTTCTTAGCTTATAGCGATACTAATTGATTTGTTTATGATGAGACAGCCACGCCTTATTCCTTATTCAGAGGCCTTTATCTAGCCTTCTATGTATAAATAAGGCAAGACCAGGCTTCATCTGAATCAAGAGTTATTTTCGCTAACATACTTGTGACAGGACATAATTGACCGCTTAAAGAAGCCATTGTATCAAGTAAGTAGTTTCTTAGACTCTGCATCAAAATTTATGGTATAAGAAACCGAGCAAGATACAGGGCATATGCTAGAAAGTAGAACTGTAGAAACTTTAAAACGAACCAGCCTTCAAGATGGGATGTTGATCATTTAAGTCCATGCCTTCACTGGTCCTGACTTTGCTTATATCTCTTTTTCTCTTCATCCTTGAAGAGCTCAGAGAGCCCTCAACTGCAGAATATGTTAGAAGAAAAGGTATAATTAATTATACTTAATTAAAAGGAATTCACAATCTGAAAAGAATAATGTATAGATAACTGTCACAAACATGTGAACTGAAAATGCATCAAAATATTGGCTGCATCAATTATGAACTCAGGAACTAAGAAAAACTTAAAAGAGAATTGTTTAGACAGTTTTCCATTCATGTTCATTCTGTCAGTACAAAACTGCTCCTTATACCAGAAGGAAATGATGGTCCTTTCATATTGTGTAAGTTCTTGTAGATTTAATTCCAATTACAATCACAATAGATGTGAATTTAATTGAGTCTTTTAGCAAAAGTTCCACACAAATAAAATTTCATACTTCAGAACAGCTTATTTGTACACCTCTGTACCTTGCCATTCCCATACCACTTTTGATTCTCCTTTCACAAACTTTGGATAGCGATCTATGCGAGAATCCTCTTGAACCAACTCCTCTACCTGTAATCCAAAACAAAATTTAACCAAAACCCCAAATAATCATTGTTACAAGCCATTACCCTAGAGTACTAATTAGTCACGAACAGCAATTCTACAGTCAAGATAAAATGAATACAATTTGCACCATGCTGCCAAAAGATTAACCACTCTATTGATAATAGAGGGTAATCAACCTATTTCGGAAATAATCCAAGCACCTTTTTCCATAATAGTGGGTCCTTCCGCTCTCTTGGCAAAAGTAAGTGATCGCGTAACCGAGAGGCAACAACCCAAGGTTCCCCACCATTTACGCTCTTTGACATCAATGCATTCTCTTCAAGTATTTCACAGGCCTATCACATCAGAAACAGAGTGCCATAAATTTTGAATGACTTGAAGCAGTAAATTAATTAAAAAAAAAAGAAGACATACAGGTAATTTATTTTACCACTTGAGTTCTTGTCTCATTATATTGACTAGAATCCTAGACCCTATTAAAAAACCTCACCCAGGAGTGATTGATACAGCAAGAAGATAATAATGTAACTCTTAATTCAGACAATGAACCAGATTCTTATACCATGAAATATAAAAACTCAACAGAAGTTACAAAATATACAACAAAATTCCCTGTACCTGGTTATAAAGCTCTTCAACTCTCCTAGACACTTGTAGTTTCCGATGGACTTTCCAGACTAAAATTGTGAATCCAACAAGCTGTTTGATCTCAAGACTATTAGCAAGTGTAAGTGTAATCATGCTGTAATATGCATTAATATATGTATTTAAGACTGAGATACCATGGCACAAACTGGCAAAAGAACTAGTGTGTGCTCTGAGATCCACTGATGGAGACGACAGGTGTATGGTTTGTATTGCTCAGCCAGCAAGTCTGGACACTTAAACTCCTTCATCCTATGAGATAGAAAAAACATGGAAAGCAAAACTGTGAGAAGACATGTGACACAAAATCACAAAGGCACCATTCACTTAGAGATTCATGCTCGAGACAAAATTATATACCCAAAAGAATTTGTCCTCATGTCCAACAATCTAGCCACTGTCTTAATTGCCCTTTGTTTTGTATAGTTGGAAAGGGCATTGTCCAATCCCAAATCTTCCACTGCTTCAACATTATCTAAGTAATTCCATAATCTGTTCTCTTGAATCTAAAATGAAAATACATAAGGGAATACCAAAACCAAAAATGTTAGAAGAACAAGTCATGCAGCATTGAACGAAACAGAAGATAACACAGAAACAAGTAAATTGTGCATTCAGAGGGTTATAAGTAATGGAACAGACCCATATTGATCCTGTTCCATAGCACAAATATTTAGCATATTCTTCACATAGCTGATATTCTACTCTCTCTGACTGTGGTAAATCATAAAAAAAATTCCAATCAGAAAGATATGCACAAATTCAAAGTTAAAAAACGATGAATTATGGACAGTATTCATTTCGCAGAAGAAGTAAAGGAACAAACAATCTTTTTAGCCAACTCATTAAGTTCTCCATCTTCGACACACAACTTCCCATGCTTTCTGTAACCCTGAAGACATTCCAACTTGCCACCATAACATTTTCCATTACTTGGACAAGGCTCACAAAAATCTGCAACGATTCCAGTTGTCAGAAAGTATTCCCTATCCATGAAACATATATTACACTGAAAGTCAATGGGGTACAATATTTTAATTTCGAGTACATGTTTCAGTCCCACGAAGAACAAAACTTAATTACGAAGATAAAATGGCAAGTACAGTAAAGATAACCTTTTTCTTGGGAAGCCAATTAAAACTAGTATAAAAGCATAAGTAGGCTTCAACACTATGGAAGCAGTGCAACAAAATTCAGTATTCCCCTTCCTTCTCATAAAAATACGCTTTTTCATTGGAAAAAGGGGCTCTCACCGGAAAATTGATCCAGAAACTCGGGGTTGGTATCGCAAAAGGGCTTGGTCTGGGGATTGATGAGAGAGGTGAAAAAGAGGTTACAGGTCCAAGCAATTGCGGATGCGATTGCAAGTACGACGATGAGCTTGAGGCACTCGTGCTTTGAGGGAAAGAAATTCGGAGGAGGTTCTATAACAGAAATATTTACTAAAGAATGAGAAGAAGTTGAAGATTTCTCATCCGACATGGAGTTTCGGCGCCTCATTGTTAATTAATCTGATGACCAACACATTGTTGATTCAAAATCAAGAGTATGTGCATCAAAACTCCAACTAAGATGGCAACTGGGCTAAGCAATGACTATGGGTTTTCGCCGTTCCCTCTTTCTCTTCACCTTTGAACAGCAACAAAATGTCACCGTTTGGGCTAAGCAATGCAAATAGTTGTGTATTTTTCACTTGAGAAAAATTATTTAAAGAATCAAATTACTATGGTAACTATCATAAAAAAAAAATTACTATGATAACTAGAAAAATTGATAAGATGTATTAAATTTTTTTCACTGGTTTTTTGTATTTATAATGTTATAATTATTTATTGAAATTTTTTTTACCAATATGTATTCTTACATCATAAAAAAATTACATTTTTTATAATTTTTTTTATCAATACTTGAATGATTGATTATTGATAGATTAAATGTATGAATTAATTTTATATTTAATTTTTTTTTAATAATAATTAATTTTATTGATAGAGAATTAATATTGGAAGTTTTTAATGAGAAAAAAATTAATTATGTAGAATAAGATACAAAAAGTAATTTATTATTTAATCATGATTTAGTATCACTCATATAACAATGAAATAATTAATTATAAATATAATTAATTTTTAAACAATTAATTTATTTGATAATATCATTTAATAATCTAATATATATAATATATTCTTGTTTTAATGATGTATAAAAAAATTTTAGTACTGAACCTTGTTGTAGAATAAGGATAACCACCATAAAAGAAAAATAAGAATAATATATATATAACTTTTAATATTTCTTTTTTTATAATCCTAATTAAAACTAAAGTTATTATACAAGTTGTAACCTCTATATAAAAAAAAAAAAGAAAAATACAGAATTTCACCAACTTTGAATGATAAGATTATAATTCTTTGTGTATTTATTACATGTAAAATCTATTCATATTTATATCATTTTTATGAAAATTTATAAAAATTCATATAAAATATTACCCGTAGGTTAAAAATTTTCTTTAAAACTCATCAATTTTTAAAATTGTTGTCTTTAATTATTGTAATTTATTTAGATCTTGATGCATGACCTTGACAAACATTGCTGATTTTTGTCACTGAAATTAAAGTCATATGAACGCAATTTTGATGACCCAAGAGTGATGTCGAAATAAAATGCTATTTATAATTTCGGAGTTCTTTGCCAAGAAGATAATTTTAATTCCACGTATTCCCCTATGGCAAGGAAATTTTCTGAGAAATGAAAATAGAAAAAAAAAATGATTAAGGAAGATGTACTTTACGGTGGAGCCGCCTGCTGGTTTCTCTGACTCGCAGATTGAGGAATCCTTCGCGGTGTAGCTGTAATTGTAAAATTAACTAAATTTTTTGCGTTCCAAACCCTTAGCAGCTAACAATACTTAGAAGCTGTCGATTCATTGAAATTTCAGGTGCGAATTTCTCAAGTTATCCGTCAGCTCCAATTTCTAATTCTTCTTTTCGTGTCCGATTATTCTATTGTCATTTTCGAATGTGTTCTCTGTTATTACACTTTGTTGAACCAGGTGCTGTTGCAGTCAACTGTTTGTTAGAATGGCTAAAGAATGGGTTTCACCGCAGAAATTCAGGGGAAAATGTTTCTTTTGTTTTCAGCCTGTCCTAAGTTGAATCGGGCAGAAAAAAGCTTGAACTTTGATAATTGAGTTTTGTTTCATTATGGTATCAAGTGAGTTTGTAAACAAAGATATATATATATATATATGTGTGTGTGTGTGTGTGTGTGTGTGTGTGTGTGTGTATGTTAAGTCCATGAATTGATTCTGGATGCTTGAACCGCTTCATCATTTAGAATTTTCTGCCACTGTGATACCATTACAGCATTACGCTAACGAGATTTTGAATCAGTTGTTCTTTGTGTGGCATGAGGTGAGTTGGAGATGGCAGACTTTCTCGATTATCTGCCTTGCTGCTTGAACATGGGGAAACTTGTCTACTTGGCAATTCTGGTCTCTGGAGGCGTTGTCTTGCAAATTTTGGTATATGATTTGCATGTATAAATGTACAATAACTTATTGGAGAAAATATCACTGTTTTCTTACATCCATTCTATGTGACAGGCATGTACCTTGTATAATAATTGGTGGCCAATGCTTACTGGTGAGATTCAACACCATTGATTCCGATATATTCTGTATTCCATTTTGTTTATGAGATTGATATCATGAATTGTAACAATAAAATCTCCATATTTGTCATTTCATTCAGTGCTTTATTTTTCTTGCAGCAATAATGTATGTTCTTCTTCCATTGCCTTTGCTGTTCTTTGTGGGATCTGACCGTTTTTCCTTATTTTCTGGATCTGACAGTGGGTAAATCACTAATGCTAAGATTAATTTCAAAGTAAGATCAAATTTTTCTGTATTCCAAGTCCGGGAGTTGAATAATTCTTGTGTCTCTGTGTGTTGTGTCTGATGACTGATAAAGCAGTTGGGTGAATGCAACCAAGTTCTTGACTGGAGCCTCAGCTGTTGGAAGCATTGCCATACCAGCCATATTAAAGCATGCTGGTGTTATTGGTTGGGGAGCACTTGTAATGGAACTCTCTTCCTTCTTTGTGTTTGTATTAGCTATAATTTCTTACATATGGATGAACGAAGATGATTACTTCCGGCTTTGAAATAGGGAAGCTCTGGAGTCTGCTTCATGGGTTTAAAAATGTATATGTTTCCACTGACTGTAATTTATATTAGAAATTCTAGATTCAACAATTTTTTTTTTCTGTCTGAGATATTGAGAGCCTGTGTTGAAGTTTGGAGATGAATACTTGTCGACCTACCTTGCAGTAGAGGAACCTTTTTTCAAGGGAATTCTAGTCCAATAAAAAAAAAAATGCAAGGGAATTTTTAATTCTCGTTTAAAATATTTAAATGTTGAAATAAAGATTTTATGATCGTATTGATAGAGACTGAGGATTGCATTATTCTCGATAGAACTTATTTCATATCAACCAAAGTTCTACTCCAATTGCATTCATTTTCTGTGATTGTTGTATTTTGTTGTCAAACAACTTAATTAATCTATTAGGTTCAAGCTTCTGCGTCTGTTAAAAATCCTTTATCTATGCATCCTTCATCAGATAATGAAAATTAATACACAAATATTTTGTCTAGTTGAGAAAATTATTACACTATTGTGAATTTGAATTTGAAAGTATTATTTTACAAAGGATTACTATAATCACCTATTATTTTCCTTTTCAAAAATTACATATTATGGTAAAAAAATTCCCCTCAAATTTTAAAATTGAAAAAAGGATTCCAATCACGTTCATTGAGAAATGATGATTGAATATTGAAATGGCAGGTTCATCTTTCACTAAAACTTGCAACTGAGAATTGGTGATTGTAAACGTAATAGATAAGATGATCCCAGTAAAAGACTAGTTCTCTGGCTGACAACAATTTTGATAAAAAATTTTCTGGAGTAGGGATTGCCAAGTTACGGGAAGTAGAAGAGACTCTGTTAAACTTTGGCCTCTGCCGTAATTTGATATTCAAATTCTTCCAGGTTCTCTATATTGATCGTATATATTGAAACTCTTACCAATGGGAGTAGTTGTACCTCTGCAGATGTGCTAGTTTAGATGCCATCAGAAAGTAATGGTAGTGAGATTGATCTTGTTGATGGAGACTACACATTCTCAATAAGAAAGAGGGCGTGACGAACGGACGGCTTATGCAGATGGAGCATCAAACCCGTTACCTTAACCAGTTGGGGCTTGAAGTCTGTTTTACTCTAACTGGAGTAAAGTTCTTGCATGAAAAAGGTGACGAATTTGATATTGGAATCTGTTTTGAGGCAAAACCGTCTTATTTTCATAAACTTTGTTAAGTAGAAATATGTTCAGAGCTTCATCTGCATCATAAACATGTCTTGCTAACTTTTCCTATCTGAGATCATCATACGGATTGTAAATTATGTAACCCTGCTTTTGGTCCTATGATCCTGCTGTAATTAGGCACCCCTCCCCACATAAGCCCAGAAAGTAAACATGTGATTACTTCTTGTTATATATGTGATCACCGTTTATTATTTTTAATATTCCTTTAAAGGTAAAAATGAATACGACCTAAATTGCTAATGTTTTTCTTAACTGCCAGGTTAAAGTTGCAGACAGAACTGTTTTTTACTGCAGCAAATGCAGAAACTCTGGTTGTGAGCCCCCCTGGCCTATGAGAAGCCGTCGGTACAGAAATTGATATACTCTTTGCTCTATTTTGCTATCCAACGATTTGTTCAGTTTTTAACAGTCATAACCGATACTGCAGGCCACCAAAGTACCCCTCAAGGTCGATCCTTTGTGCAGCCATCGGACACTGCATATGAGAAGCATCTAAGCGGGAAGCTGCAGACAACCTAGCCAACTCTGCGGCAAAAGGTGTGAACGAATTCTTAGGCTGACAACTCGACACACTTTTTTTTATTTTGGATTCTTTGGCCTCAGCTGACAGGATTCATCCAAATAGAATTTGAGCCTCGCAATGAGTTTAGATTTTACTTTTGATTTCATTATAATTCTGTTGGAACTGGTATCTGGAATTAAGAAAATGCTTCTGCAGTTCTGCTATTTTCATAACTTGTACATAATTTATTTGTCAGGGTCATCCCCAAAATCACAACGCAGCGCCAATATTTTGGATCCAAATTTATCTTAAGATTTCATTTGGTATAGTTACAACTAGAAGCATCAAGCAAGCATAAGAGCATACCGCAATGGGTGAGAGCTTCCTAATCATAGAAATATGTGGAAAAACTGACTAAAACGCAGAGATTACAGTATAACATTTCTCCAAAGCAAAAACACATAATTGATAGAACCATAAATCGGTATAAGAACTACAATGAACTAAAATCTTAATAAGAAATAATGAAAACAAAATCTGCATACATTATAATATTATCAATTACCTCTCCACTTACACAATCCCGCAGATTAATTTCCAGAGATTTTTTCATCTATCAATCCTTGGCAGCTTTTGTACTCCTAAACTCCTTTTTCAATTCAGTAACCCTTTTCATACAAGCTGACTTGGACTTCCCTGGAACTGCAGATGCAATCTTCTCCCACCTCATTGCAACATCCTTAGGAAAAGCCTTCAAAGCATTAAGCAATGCAATATCTTCCCCAGAACTCCAACCAGCAGTAACTCCTTCACCGCCATCACCATCTTTCCTGCTTTCAGCAGCAGCTTTCTCATCTCTCAAATTCTCATTCCCATTCTCAACCCTCTTATCCACTGGCTTCCTCTTCTTTAAAAACTGTGCATAAGAATCACCATCATCAACTTTCTTCTCTCCAAGTTCCTTGACCTTCTTTATCACACTCTCCACCTTATGCCTCCCTCTAAATGCCTCTGTAATCACCTCCCATCTTCTAGGTTTTCCCACAGGGTGCTTCAATAGCTGCTTCCTCAAAATCTCAATGTCTTCGTCATTCCATTCCTTTTCTTCCTCTGTTACAACCCCATTACCGTCGCCACCAAAAGCTTCGATCTTTTTCTGCTCAAGCTCTGGAGCGTTAACATTCTCGATACCTGCTACAGGCCCAACAGCGAATTCCTCAGATCTACGAACTTTTGATCTCTTCTGCGACGCTTTCTTCTTCGTTTCATCATCAATCGTCGTTTCTACATCGGGAAAGTCCACAATTGGACCATGGCCAACACGAATGTCGCCTCCGGTCAGAGAAACAGGTGCGAAGGGGCCAATAAGGAGAGAAAAGGAAACCCAGACAAGAAGCGATCTAAAGGGCTCTAATTGGAGAAAGAAAATCGAGAAAGCCAATAAAAGACACGAAATTAAAACTGCAATGAAAACGAATGCCTTGTTCGGTTTCTGATGAGGTTGTGATTCTGTCTCTGAAGAAGTGGATGCTTTAGATTGGAAGAGGAACCTCGGCCTTGTGTCTTCGTCTAAGAACTCCATCATTCGATCTCACAGAGCAAATGAGAAAAAGGAATTGGAGTTGCAGTAGAAATTGATTGATCCGCGAGGAGTAAATAAATAACTTCCGCATCATGCTCTTCAAGTATATTTTAGTTAAATAGGTATCTGTTTCCAATTTTTACATTTAATTAGTTTTAATGTTAGTTTCTTCGATTTAGTAATTAAAAGATAAAATTTATATTAAATTTTTTTAAATAAATAAGCACATTTTATCTTATTGAAATCCTACTTTTATTGTGTTAATTATTTAATATGTTTTAAATAAATTATCATTTTAATAATAACTATTTAAGAAAATAAATAAAAGAAAAACATACTGATATTTTCAATTATAGACATACTTTATTTTAAAATATTTTATTAAAAAATAAAATATGTTGTATTTTATTTATATTATTAATTTATATTTAATGTGTTTGTTTAAAAGTATTATCACAAAACCAGAAAATCATAAGGTATATTGACAAAAAATTAATAGTTTCTATGTTAAAGTCTTGACAAAATGTGATTATGATATCTTTAATTTGAAAATATGATATTTTAAAATTAATATTAAAAAGATATTAATACAATTTATATAATAAACTTTGATTTCCATTTTAAATTTTTTTATAAAATGAAATCATTAATTAATTTAATTAATAATTTTTATATTAAATTATTTTAGAATAATTTTATTAAAAAAATATGTCATCTTATGTCTTTGTTATTTAATTATATTTAATAAAATTATGTTTGATATGTTGGTTTAAAAGTATTTACACAAAACTATAATTAATCACATAAATTTTAGTTTAAAATATGATCTTTGATCTTTGATATTATGAAGATGTTGGAAATTTTTAAATAACAAATTTGATTTCAATTTTAAAATATTTCTATTAAAATGTCGAAATATGTAACTAAATCAATTTTTTATATTAAAAGCTTGCTTATTTTTTAAGATATATTAATTAAAGAAATTGTACTTATTTAATGTAAAATATACTATCATGAACCAAATTTTTGGCCATGACTAACATAAATATCAATTTCCCCAATTGATAATCACAAGCTTTTAACTTATTTCTATCTTCTATTTCTTCTTATTCTTATTTTAATATTTCTTAATTATATTTACTCAAGTTCATTTAATTACTTAAGAAATCATAAATTTATATGAAAGAAAGGAAACTCATTGAAATATACACATAATTTTACAATATATAAAGGGCATTGCCCATTAAGGTTTATGCCTATTTAAACATCAATTTCAAAGGTATTCAACAAATTCTAAAAAAAAAAACACTTATATAGACAACTAGCCAGTCCTAAGAGCCATTCTTCCATACTGCCCCTCATGTCCTCACAAAAGCAAGGCAAAAAAGAAGGTAGTTCAACCTATTACTTGCTAAGAAACCAAAAAGTATATGTTCAACTAACTATGTCATCGAGGAATTTTATGGTCTTACTATTTACAGGTTTTCAAAAGATTAGCAAAAAGTCTAGATGGATATTAGATCCTTTAAGAATTAAACCATCCCATGGCCATGATTAATTGGACATTGAGGGTTGTAAGGGAATAATCTCCACTTCATGTAAAATCTCATAATTAGCTAAATTTAGGATTATGATGTAATGGATCTTGATCTCATACATTCTTAGGGGTAGTAAATACATCAATAGTGATTTCCATGGAATCGTTGTTCATCCTTACTTTTCAGGGGTGAAATAGTAGTAATATCTTGAAAATCTGAAAAATAATTCACGGAAGAATAAGTCTAAGGCTCAGTAAGATAATTCATACCAAACTTATGAATTTTTTAGTAATAACAAATATACATACCTCAGATCTCAGGTCACATTATTATACCATATTTTAGTATTTCTCAGAGTAATAACAATTCAAGTAAGTAAAATAAATAATCAAGTTCAAGACCCTCCTTATTACTCTTTTCCATCTTATCCTGCACAATCACTAGCTTTATCCCTCCAAGTTCCGCTTTATCCCATGCTACATATTAGAATGCGTAAATTTGGGATCCAATTCATAAACCCTATCTCATCTCATCAATCATATTTCATCATCATCATTCACAGTCTCATATTTCATAGGAAATTTTCAAACTTTCAAACAATATCATAATTTGCAATAAACGTATCATATAGTCACGTTTCCATTTCAAATCACCACCACATATTCCTTGTCACATTATTACATAATTATCAAGATTATCACTCTAACATCAATATATATATATATGATCAGTAAATTGATTCATATTAGCTTATGAGTTAGCTCAATAAGGATTTATTGATGATTATATTAGGAATGGATGGAACCTATATGAAGTTAGGTCAAGAAAATGAGAGTTTCTTTACAAAAAAGTGAGTTTGAGCTGTTTGAATATAAAAACTTGGAGGTGCAAGCATGGTTGCAATTGAAATTTGAGTAGAATTGTATCAGAATCATGGAATTCAAATGGAAAGGTTTTGATTCAACTCAAGCAGATCCAATGCAAAAATATGAGTCTGATTGCCCAAAATTACAAACTTTAGGGAAGTCCAAATATGTATGTAATCAAAATCACAATTGGAATCAAAAAATAAGGTAGGAAAAGTCAATTTGAATTGCAAATTACTAGTTAAATTTCCAATTTGAATCGTAAGACACAATGTAGCTCAATTCCTACGAGCATGATTGCAAGGTTAGTGTAAATATGGCAATTCGACTTGTGAACTATGGAAATAACGAATAATAACAGCCAAAAATAGGGGAAACACCATTTAACTTCCACCAAATCATAAAGGTTCAACATACCATTGTTTTAGAGGCTTAACAAGCATAAATTCTAGCTTTTCCAAATATAAAACCATATTTATATGAATAATTCCAAGGAAATTCAAATTAAGTCATATGACCACACAATGCATGTTTTCCTTATCATAATCAACAATTTAAGGATTCACATCTAATTATTTATATTACAACTTATAAGAGAGGTAAGAATCACTCACCTAAGTAGTTGAAATAAGGAAATCAAGATAATTTACAAAGTTCTTTAAATACTTTTTATGAACAAAAGGAAGAGCATGTTAACTTCTTAAATTATTTAAGGTTTTTTGTTCATTAAATAATCAAATATTACTAGATTATGGTTTCATTCCATAGAAACAAGCTAGAAATAAAAGATTTAAACTTTAAAAACTTTAAAAACTTTAAAAATTCACATAGGTTCTTGAAGTGAACAACAAAATCAATAGTAACTTTTAAATTCAAAAATTCATAACTCAAATTATTCTTAATGAATAAACAAGATTTTGGTATTGAGCTAAAGAGGAAGAAGAGAGGAATTAACAACAAAAATATGAGAAATAAACATGAAGGATTGAGATGCTTACTTGGAGAAGGAGAGAGAGGTGTATAGCGAGAGTTCTCAAGTTGAAGTTTAAGTGTGTTACATGAAATGCAACTAGGGAAGGGCTAAGGAAGAAGAAAACAAAACCAACTCTTGAAGGGCAAAATAAGAAAATTTGAGTCAACTTTCACCTTTGACTTTTCTTAGGTAAGCTTCTTTTTTTTTTTTTTCCTTTTCCTAATTCCTTAATTTTGAGTTCAAATTTAACATGCACATCGATCGCTAGCGACTTTAAAATTTTGTCACAAATTAATTGAATTAATTATCTTCATAATGACTATAAGTTTGCATTTGTGGGTACTTGTAACCCTAGTTTCGAACTCTCCGAAATTTTTCGAAAATAAAATCTCAAAAATACAAATTTTATTGTATAATAATCCAAAATGGAAATTTCTAGTTTCTAAGAATTCCTAAAATTCATATAATTTATTTCTACTATATATGGACTCTTCGTATATCAGAAATTGGTCGGTTAGTCACTATTTATTTTGATACATAGTCGACCATAGGTAATTTTTACACAAATTTTCAAGTTTTGATTTAACATGGATGGGTTGCTCTTTAATTGTTTTAACCCATTCTTCACTTTATTTTCTTTACCTATTTAATCAATTTGCCTAACATCTCATTCTCGTATGAAATATTTTCTTATTTTGAATCCTAATAGAGCTACTTTCTGCCTTTCTTACCTTACTGCCACAGATATTTGGAATCTGCATCTCTTCTCATGAGTTCCACATTTTAACAATAATTGACAACCAAGATAGAAGCTTTGGTCTTCCTTGAGGGTGAATGCTTTGTTATGTTACCTTATCCCAAACACAAGGAGAATTTATATTTGAAGGTTTGTGTCTTTCTCATCTTCTTATAGTCTTATTTGACAGTATGCATACAAGCACATATGTGTTTGTGCTTATAATTTTATGTATGTTGAAAAAGTTTGAAAATGTGATAATGGGTAATAAATTTTAATTTGTATTCATGAACCCAACAATATTTGAGCTTGAAAGTTTTTTTTTCCATTGTTATTTGGTTTTTAGGGTTTTGAATTTAGTTAATCAGGTTGAGTTTTCTATTCTTATTTTTTGTTCTTATTAGGTTTGCTAGCATTTGAGATTTTGACTAATAAATCTATTATTTTTGTTTACAAATGAGTTCAATTGGACTCATTTTCATTAAAAAAAATAAAGAAATTTTAAGCCGACTAGAACTAGCCTTTATTAATCTCATTGATTGAATGTAATTTACAATGATTAGGATAGGAGAGCCGACCGATTTTAGTTTATTCTAATTGGGTCTTGGGTAAGTTCAATCGGGTAAAACTTAACGCTCAAAACTAGTACAACTCAACTGATGCCCACCTTTAAAGGGTCATAAGCAAACTACACTACCACATCAAAGAAATTAAAGGTAGGATCGGTTTGATGTAAAAATTAGAGAAAAGATATTTGTTTGATATAAAATATACTTTTAGAAAAAATTTACTCTTTTAATAACCAAAATAGAGGTCTACTATTAAAAATAAAATAATTTTTTCTTAGGAAAAATATACTTTATATCCTTAAAATTTGTCTTTGAAACACATGACTCCCTAAAGTTCAAAACTAGATATTTCACCCTTGAAGTATCACGAAAAATGGGACAATTATCTCCCACATCAAAATAAATGGAAGTGGGTCATGTGCTACTCATGTAATCCTTAAGGGTCTTTTCTTCTTCAATTTGAATTTCCTTTTTTTTTCTTTGTGGCAAAACTGATAAGCTAAAACAAATTTTAGGGTTAGAATCAAAATGGAAGGCTTACAAATACAATCATGGAGCACTCAAGTGTTAGGTCAAGTCAAGATTAAGGCATCACCTTTGTGGAGTGCTGATGATGACAAAAACATCATGAACAAATAAGAACTTCAATCGAAGGTTTTTAACATGTGTAGCTATTGATGTACTTCCTTTACTTTTTCTTGCTTGAATTTACCTTTTTAATTTGTAAAGTAGGATTGCATTCCAATTTATTTAGGTTTAGGGACTAATTTATCATCATCTAATGCTACTGATGTAATTTCTAAATTTATTAGAAACGAATTTAAATGTTGCTTTGAAGTTTGGATTGCCATTTAGGGGGAAATGTTGGGGGGTACTAAATAGCATATTGGAGTTGTTCAAAGGCAAAGTTCAATTTTTTATTGGGGCTTAATAATTGTTTATTTGTTTTGTAAAATTTTGAAAAATGGATAATTTACATGATTTAATCAATCTTATAACCTACCATATTGCTATTAATATTGTAATTTAGATAATTTCTATGAATTAATAGAACCCTTCATATGAGTTTGCCTTTTTATTTCTTAATGTTATAGTTTTATAATTCTTGAGTTTGTGATATTGTTAATTTGGGATGCAAGTACTTTCACTAGGTCGACCACATAAGTGATGCATTTGATGCAATCGGGAGTGAGTATAGACAAGCATCCTGGTATATTATTGGCTAGATCAAAGTTGAAGGAATAAAAGGTAGAGGATAAGATGAAAGAAAAGGAAGCTAAATTATAAATAGAGAGGTTGATTGAGCTATAAAGGAAGGAAAAAGAAATAATACAGAGGTTCTTGTAGTTATCTCATGAAAGAGAAAAGAAATACTTTAGATTATTGATTGCCACTTGAGTTGCATTTGGCTATGTGTTGTGATTTTAAAAAGGATGTGAATATGAATCCCCTATAAGATATTATTAGGTGGTCATATTACAAAATGTTTTTGGGGGAAATAGGGTTAGTAAGTTATAATTAAGTGATATGTTAGGATATATGTATCATGTTCTTCTTTGTTTTTTGAAAGACATTGAGTTTTCTTCCTTGTTTTTTGAAGGACATTGAGTTTTCTTCCTACCTTCTGCATAAGGGTTTTCTTTCAATTAAAATTTTTATATAAATTTTTTGTGAATTTTTTTTACTTTGTTTGAGAACAATTTTCCACCTTTATGGAATTTTGCCCTTTTCATTTTGGGGATAAATTCTATTGTGATTTTTTTATTTATTTTTATTAAAAATCAATAGAAGTGATCTAAAGAGATTCATGAACTCACCTGTCTTTCCAAGCAAGGTGAGCTACAATGCATGGAAGACTTTTGAACCTAATGATGTTGTAGAACAATCCTATAATGATAGAAATAGCCCCAAAAACTTGCTTAGGATTAGCAATCAAGTTAACACTATGAAAAGTAAAAGAGAAGACTTATTCACTCCCATTTTTACACAATAAAGACTCGAGTATAGCCTTTGAATCAAGAGCTAATACAATAACTAAGTATATGTATTTCTTCCAAATTAAGATAAAAAAAAACATGTCTTTTAGTTGCTCAATGGTTACATACCCAAAAGTCATAACCATAGTACTTAATTCCATTATTATCTCATAATAATAAAGTGTAATTAAGCTTAAAAATCATACATGAGGAATTAAGAGTTTTTTCTCTTATTTTTCCTTCCTTACTTCCTCAATGGTTATGGGACATGAACATATGTTTAATTTTTAATAATATGCCATATAAATTTTTCACTATTAGTATGGTTAATTTGCACCTTATTATTAGTAAAGTAAATATAATTATATGTGTAGGAGATTGAAAAGACACTTTTTCTTCCTCACATATTTGATCCATTTAGATGGAAAATAGGCCTGAATTATCTTAAGGAATGAACCAAAAAATACATCTTTATCTTTCTTCAATAATTCTGCCATAAATAAGAAACAACACTTGTTAGACTTTAAAAAGCATTTTCTTTCTTATTCCATATAACAGTCATGTGGATTGAGATTACATTATAAAATTTGTTGATCACTAATTAGAGTGGACCAATATTGATGACGAGATTCATAAAAAATATACCACTTAGGTGCCAATACCTAGTGGCTTCACTAATAACTAAATCTATTAAGTATAATCTTATATGTACATTTGGATATTTGTGCTCACTAGCTCAAATATTCCAACAGCTCCCACTCGTATTAGATGAAACTTGTGACCACTTTAATCAAATGAAATAACCTAAACAAAAAAATAGCAAGACTAAACTTATACACTCTATGCATATTTGTAATAAGGGCATGTAACCTTAGGCATAAAAATGAAACCATCCCATTATGTAACTGTTAAGTATACATAGGAGATTTTCCTCAATCCAAATTGACTACATGTCACAAGTAGAAGAGATCACAAAATAACCCATAAGTATCATGATAACCCTCAAGTTATCAAGCCAATGCTCTTATGAACATTAACCGTGCCTGTGATACCCCAAAATCTAGTTGATATATATTAGTCTGGCTATCTTCAATCCCCTTGTTAAATAGGAACACATCCTTAACTCATGAAATATATCAAATAGTGAGTTAACTCTTCCTTCAAAATCCTATAACATAAAGTAATATGGTGCCTTATCAAGTAGAAATGATAACATCTTTGTATCTATGTATTACTAGATTTTTCCTTTTGTACCATTATTTAATAACCTAAAACCATGCATATACCCAATTAGGCTCCCTCAAGCTAAATTGTTATAGCCATCTCGATCCCTTATTAAAATATATACTCTAATTTCAAGCCATCGAATAACAAATAATAGTCACTAAGAGTATCAAGGTGACCAAAGCACTTTGATCATAGAGAAAAACTCACACACTTGAAGACAGGGATCACTTCAAGGTATTTTCTATTTGGTCATTTATACACACATGATACGCACACATACTATGGTATAGCTTTCCACATAAATGATTTACTCACAAAGTGAGTTGTCATCTTCCACTTAAATCATTTAACGTGAGATTTACCTAAAACTTGCACTTAAACAAATCAAGAAAAAAAAATGATCTCCCATTAGAGAAAATAAGTTTTAGAAGTGTATGTCAGCAAATGCCGAACAGGATAAGTTAATTAGCCTCATGACTAACCTAAATTCATCACAGAGAAGAATTCATAGCCAGTCATATAGGTTAACATGTATTCATAGTCATACATGCTCGATAAATCTAATATTACCTAATTTTGAATAAAATAATCATAATGCTAATTCATAGCAACTATAAGAAACTCAAGTTGTTACAAGCTAGAAATTGTAACACCTGTCAAAATAAGGCATATTTCGTATTAGATGGCATGTCATCATGACAAGTAGGCTATATTTATTTACTTGAGTAGTCTAATCTCAATTTTTACACAAAAAATAGAGTCAAATTGCTCGTGTGAGAGAATTTATCCATAACCAATGTTTGACATATCATAATTGTTTGTTGTTAAGCAAAAACAAGAACATATACGAAAATGAATGAAGAATATTGATTGCATTAACTCATAAGCAATACATACCTTCAATCAATATAGGTACTAAACAAATGACAATGGAAAAAAAATAAAAATAAGGAACTATAGACTATAGAGTCCTATTGCCTAAACATGTTTGGCAAATAGGGCTAGTGGAATAGGCTTAGTTAATGGATCCACCACCATTTAACCCGTAGGCATGTATTTTAAATGTACTTCCTTTTCCTTAATTGTGTTTCTTATAAAGTAATGTGTAATCCCTATATGCTTGGTCTTTCCATAATACTTTGGATCCTTTATATAAGCTAATGTGGCCTTCCTATCACAATGAATAGTGACTAGCTCATTTGAATCCCTAACTTCTAAATTTTTTTAAGGAAAGGACTAAGCCATAAGGTTTTTTGCATAGCAGCCACCCCAGTTATAAACTTGGCTTCCATTGTGGACGAAGCCGTGCAAGTTTGCTTGTTATTACTCTAAGAGATAGCTCCATTATTGAACAAAAAAATATAATGAAATGTAGACTTATACTTATCTCTATCCTCACCCTAATCAACATCAATGTACCTTTGTAACTATAGGTTATCACCTTGGTAACATAACCAATAATCTGTAGTACCTTTAAGGTATCTAAAGACCCATTTAATATACTTCCAATGCTATTGGCTTGGATTAGACGAATAACAAGCTACTAGATCCACTGCTTGGCTAATGTCTGGCCATGTACACATCATGATATACATTAGACTTCCAATCACACTAAGGTGTGAAATAGTTTTCATCTTCTATTTCTCTTCGGGAGTGCTTGGACACATTGATCCATCAAGCTTATAGTGGTGGGCTAAAGAGGTACTTATTGCCTTAGAAATATGTATGTTGAAATGCTCAAAAATCTTACCAATGTAAGTTTCTTGTGACAACACCAACAAACTCTTAGATCTATCACTTTTAATTTTAACTCCAAGGATGTAAGCCATATGACCTAAATCCTTCATTTTGAAGGTAGATGACAGTTGTTTCTTGATTGTATGCACTAATTCTAAGTCATTACTAGCCAACAGAATGTTATCTAGATAGAGTGACATTATTGCACACTTATTATTTGAATGCACTAAATATACACAATGGTCTTTATTTAGCATCTTGTAATGAAAATTCAAGACTAAATCATAGAACTTCAAGTACCATTGTTTTGAAGCTTGCTTGAGACCATAAATAGACTTATTAAGTATACAAACTTTATTCTTATGATTCTTTTTGACAAAAAATCCTCTCGTTGTACCATATAAAACTCTTCACTCAAATCACCATTGAAAAAGATAGTTTTAACATCCATTTAATGTAATTCCAAATCAAGTTTAGCAATAATGACTAGAATCAACCAAATGAAATTAAATCGTACTACAAATGAGAAGGTATCTTTGTAATCAATCCCCTCTTTTTGAGTGTACCCCTTGGCAACTAAACGTGCCTTGTACCTTTCTATGTTATCATTTGTATTCATCATTATTTTGAGAACCCATTTGATCCTAATTACCTTTTGGCCTTGAGGAAGATCCACTAATTCTCATACTTGATTAGTATACATTGAATTCAATTCATCATGCATTGCAATTAACCAATTATCACTATTTGGATGATCAAGAGCTTCATTATAATTGTGTGGCTCATCATCCAAAGAGGTGGCCAAGTGAGTTTCACTTTGATTCAAAATCCACCACTTAGGTGGTTTGAATTGCCAAGTGGAACAACGAAGAAGAAGAGGCTTAGTAGGGGTTTACTCACTAGCATCTCTCTCATTATCAAAATTAGAATGCTTTTGCTGAGGTTCAGAAACCTTGATAGGTTGAACTAACTCATGATCAATATTATGATTATGTTAAGCAACCATAGTCTCCATAGGTTGATCAAGATTAGGTTCACCACCTTGATCAGCTACTGATGGTTGCACTAAGCTCCTAATCAGAATAACACCACTTCTATTTGACACAGAATGTCCAAAATCAGTAAGTTCATATAAGATTTGTAACTTATCAGTAGTCCCTATAGATGGAAACTCATTCCCAACAAGGTAGCATCCTTTGACTCGAATTCAACCTTTTTACCCCATTGCTCCAAGTCAATGAACACATACCTACTGAAGTGTTTAAAATTGTCGAGAAAAACACATTTCCTTCCACATGGCCCGAGTTTACCAAACTCATGATTTGGAGTATGGACATAAGCTGCACAGCCATAGGGCCTGAGATTACTTAAAATGGGTTTTCTAACAGTCCAAGCTCATAAGGAGTAGTATGAACAACTTAGAAGACACTCTATTGAAAATATAGATTGTCATGAGTAGGGCATCTCCCTAAAAGGAGAGATCCAAGTTAGCCTCTACCATTATGGTTCATATCACATCAAGGAGAGCCCAATTTTTCCTCTCTGCCACCCCATTTTGTTAAAGTGTTCTAAGGATAGTAAGCTGTCTTTTTATTCCCTTTTCTTCACATAACCTTTTAAATTCATTGGATAAATACTCATCACCCTTATCAGTCCTCAAGGACTTGATAGCTTAGTTCAATTGGTTCTCTATTAAAGATACATAATATTTGAAGTGACTTAACACTTCACTTTTATATATCAAAAGATAGACATGGGTATAATAAGTACAATTATCTATAAATGTAAAAAGAATATCTATAACCAAGTCTTAATACCACATTTAGAAGTCCTCATACATCAGAATTAATTAATCGTAATAAATAATCACATCAAACACCTTTTCTAAATAATTTATGAGTAGCCTTACTCGTGAGAGAAAATTCACAAGTTAGGAATGAGACCTCAGATAATGATCCAAGTAAGCCACTTTTGGCTAACTTATGCATCCTATTTTAGCCAATATGTCTCAACTTTGAATGTCAAATAACTTAATCATTTGAATTCACAATAAGGCAATCACTTAAAGAACTACCATCATTAGTGATAGTATCTAACAGAAAGAAACCATCTTTAAGAAAAGAAGTATATAACTTGACATTATTATGAGAAATGTTTAATATACCATTATGAAAATTCAAACTGAAACCAAAACACATTAAACAAATTACGAAGATTAAATTTCTCCTTATTTCAAGTATAAATAAAACATCCACCAATACTATATGGTTTCTATTAGAAAAAAGGTATTTTGCAAATTCTAGTACCTTTTACTTCCAAATGAGAGTTATCACCTGTAAAAACCCACTTGGTTCTAGCACTAAACTTTCTATAGGCCACTAATAAATCTTAATCCTGAGTTATGTGGCCGATTACTGCTGAATCAACAACCCATAAAGAGTCAGATTCAATAATTGAAATACATGACGAAATATATGCATAAGAAATAGATAATATTTGTACCTTAGGACTTTTACACTCCATAGCAAAATAACCCTTCAAGCCACAACCAAAGTACTTGATTTTTTGCTTTGTTTATCAGCTTCTTACGCTTCTCATCAATTTTTGATTTCTTAGTACTAGAATTGGAACCTTCCATAAAGAACTTTCTTTTTTTCCAACCCTTATTCTTCTTTTTCTTTAATGAAAAAGATGCCTTAGCAACATATGCTTTGGATGGGTTTTTAATGTCCATTAACTTAACCTTTAACAAAAGATACCTGGCAATATCATCAAAGGTCTTAATCTCTGAATTGTGCGTAAATTAATCTTAATCCAGTGCCATTCATTATCGAAAAGAGATCAGATAACTACTTGTACTTGTTGCTTGTTGTCACGCCCTAATCGACAGAACGTGACTGGCATAAAAGGTCACCATCAAAAAATCCCACCATCAGGAAACCCCCTACAAACCTTACCATGCAAAAATGACATACAATTAAACTAATACACATCTAAAAATGCATATATCCATTTTAATGAAAATCCTATTTTGAGTAAGCAACATTTGTCAAAACATACATAAATCGGCTGATGCATTTTTATATCTACTCATCACATAGAAAATAGAATTGCCAATTCCAATGACATAACACAAGATGAAAATGAAAATGCATCATTTAATCATGACAAGCCATTTCATGTATACATACAATATATAAATATACTTTCAAAATCACTTTAATTTATAGGAAAATTCCATTATTTAAAATGATTAGTAATATTCTATATAATAAAATTATTTTATATTTACACATGGAATCATTAAGTGAGGATGATTGTCTACTCACCTTGGAAATTCCTTAAAAATCTAAGTCAACTAAAGCTCCAAAATTGAATGTCAATATGCTTAATCCTTTGATAGGAACTCTATTGAAGCAAAACAATGTAAAACAACAAGAGAAATTTCAATTCCAATTAGAACAGCAAGGGTTTCAAGGGAAATTTCTTGCAAACTAGCTATAGGGTTGTTATAGAATAAATCTTTTGTTCTAAGATTACTCATATCACGACCCAATTCCCGGGCCCGTGACCGGCATAGAAGGTCACCATCAAGAATCCCTTTCTTTCAGGAAATCCCTTACAAGCCTTACCATGCAACACTAACACAATATCAATGCACAATTATTTCATTAATCAACAATATAAATTTATATTCTCTACCAA
>JANHAO010003244.1:0-26571 GCA_026873985.1 Saraca asoca
AAAAATAATGGAATTTGAGATTTATAAAATGGATTGTATTTTTATTTTTACAAATCATATTTTCTGACAACCAAACAATAACAAATGTAATTACAAATAATCTGATTCTGTTTCCTGACTGAACCAAACATTTTAGATAAATAACAGTTTCCATTCCCTTACCTCTTCTTATTTGATTCCATTCTCTTTCCGTTTCTATAAATTGAACCAAACGGGGCCTAAGATAATACTTGTCACTTGGCCCAATTCAAGCTGGCCCAATTCAGTAATTCTTCTTTATAAGTCACTACCCAATTTAGCAAGTAATAGTTAAAGGATCTATTATGACAATAATTAAAGGGATAAGCAAATAGTCTCAATTTAGAGTTGTATTTTATTAATTTATCTTTTATTAACAGTTAATTAGTGTGTGAAATATGAATATTTATTATAATCATAGAAGCAAATTTAAGAAAAAGATAACATACATTGTATTAATTTATAGATAAAAAAGAATAAAAGGATTTCAAAAATAATAGGTAAAAAGAAATTCTCCAATATTATAATAGTTGTGATACTTATTCTCACCTAAATGTCATTATATGGAGAATGTCTTCCATTGCCAACAGAGGAAAAGTAAGAAAAACTTT
The DNA here is from genome assembly GCA_026873985.1 of Saraca asoca. Taxonomy (NCBI): domain Eukaryota; kingdom Viridiplantae; phylum Streptophyta; class Magnoliopsida; order Fabales; family Fabaceae; genus Saraca; species Saraca asoca. The sequence goes on from JANHAO010003244.1 coordinate 630, forward strand.
TAATTGTTTTTTGTTTCAATTTATTTCGTAGATAGAATTTTTGATTTTTTTAATTTTCTTCTAATTAAAAATATCTTCTCTTTCAATTTTCACATTCTCTTTTAACAACAAACAAAAAATTTGATATCTTATAAATTCATTTTTTTTAAAAAAAATTATGAAGCTATTGAATATGTATTATATTTCTAGTAAACTTTTGTGTATATTTATGTAGCATTTATATATTTATTGCATTCACATGAGAACCAAAGACGCCAATTTAAATATTATACTATATATTAAATTAGCAAATATTTTTATAAACATTACAATTTAAATAATTTAAACACAAAATTGGTTGGATGTTGTATGTGAGGTTTGAGCCTTTTATAATAATTAATTTATATTCAAATTATGTGCAATAACAACTTAATAACTATTAATTAATTTTTTTTTGTGATATGATATTTATTTTCATAAGATTAAAAAATGTTAATGTAATTAAATAATTAAATGAATTAGAAATTTATCTATATTTGATTTATTAAAGATAATCACATAATGAAATTTATTAACACATGATTAAAAATATCCATATCTAATTCGGTAGATAGTTCCTATCTAAAACTTTCTACTCTTTAAATTTACATGCTCTTAGAAATTTGATATTTCACAAATTTTATATTAAAAGTTGTGATTCTTATATAACAAGTTGAAAAATTTTAAATATTTTTTTTATGTAACTTTTGTTGTAGAGTTGTAACATTGTATATATTTATTACACATAAAATTCATATAAAATTATAACTTTTTGTGAAAAATTATAAAATTTTATATATGAATACAACTTTTTGGTTGAAATTTCATACAAATTTACAAAATTTTCAAGTAGATACCAAGATTTTACCCTTATTTGAATTATTTTATTAAAAATATTTAATAATATTAATATAATATAATTTTATTTTGACCTCAGCGACTTAAATTTTAGCTCCATCACTGGAGTCCTGCATCCGTCATTAGTTCCACTCCATGTACTCCTCTATCCATTGAGTACACTCAATGTATAGAAATGGCTATGACAGGATTTTTGTTACTTCTGTTAAAAACTACTTTAGGAGTTTAACGATTTAATAACTATTTTTGCAATTCTAAGAAGTGTCTGTTTATACTCTTATCTGTTATCTGGTAATATTAAAAAAAAAAAAAAGATGTGTTGACTAACAAATTTATTATGAAAAAGTCAAAATTTTTTGGTAAATTAATTTTTATAAAAACTTACAAAATTTGTTAAGATGTTCCATTCGATTGTGACTTTTCTAACCATATGCAGTTTTATTTCTTCTTCTTCTTCTTTTTTTTTTTTTTGTGTTTCTCTACTAATTTTTGACTAACTTCAACCCTCAAGATTATCTCTTAAATTATTTATATAAATGCATGTATGTTTGTACGTGTATGTCTCTTTTCCTTCTGGTTCTCTTTCGGCCATAAATCACACCATGAAGCTTTGATATCTGAGGAGACAAACAAGAAGGGAAAAGTTTTCAAGAAACTCCAAAGGAACATCAGTTACAAAAACTAGAATTCCAAATACGACTCCAAATGGAAGAGAAACAAAATGAAACAGAGACAGTATTAATTTACGTGTCAGCTTCTCATTGTTTGCCATAAAGTCTGTAGCAGCTGGAAGTTCTGAAACACGGTATCAATTTATTTGTGAAGGACTAAAAGATCGATCAAGCTGTCGTATAATGTCTTTTATACTCTGACAAAAAAAGAAGTAATGTTTTGGTACCTACCTCAAAATTTTGCGAGGTTTTTTTTATTTTTTTTTAAACAGAGAAATCATAAAAAATTATAAATTTTTATATATAATAATGTACAAAATTGACATATAATAAATATAAAAGAGTTATAGTTTTATCATTCAAAATTGTATTAAAAAATATTTAAAAAATTTTATTTTTATATAATAATTATAACTTTGAATAAAGAGAATTGTAAAAAATATGAAAATTCTTCATAAGATTGGTAAAACTGCGCATAGCTAGATACCAAGCATAACCAAAAAAAAAAAAAAAATGCTTTTAATGCGAATAGATCAATTTTATTAAAGCTTATATTCTCTTTATTTCGCTATGCATTTTATCCTGTTTATTTAATTTATTCCATACATTTTATGATTTGATTTGTATAATTAATCAAACATTAATTTGAATTTCCTACATTTTTCACTTTCAATGAATTTTGGTATAAACTCTTCAGCTTATTATAATTTCTCCATTTCAAACAGCATGGGTGTTAAGTATATACACTACTTAATTTGCAACACATCTGTGCATGTAATTTTTTGTCATTAACTATTACATTGGCTTATACAAAATTAAATATGACATTTATTTTCATGGCAAATCAAATAAAAATTAAAAGGAAAACTGAAGGGCGTGTGAAAAGCGGAGCCAACCTTGAAAAACAAAAAGAAGCCTGCATATCCTTTCCAAACGAAACCAAATATGGGTAGGCCCACAGAAGAAACAATAATATACATATGGTCGAGTAAACGCAAGGTGCCACAACATCATAACCCAGCTGGAATGTAGTCCGTGCGATAAATTAATAAGCTTCGTGTATATAAAATTTATTATTTGGATATTTTCACTAAAAGAAGATTTCTTAACTTACTTAAAGTTAATAAATTATGTTCTCTTATAGTCCTAAGAATATCAATTCATTTAGCAAAAACTTGAAGTAAAGAGAAGACAAGTATGTAACTACGGAAATATGTAATTAATTACACAAATGTTTTTGACATGGTGAATAAATGTACCTCGATTGAAATTAAATTTTACAGCCATGATTTTTTTGATTTCTTGTTTCATTTCCTATCCAGTGAAAACACAAAAAACGATATATCAATAAACTATCTAATATTTTATTTACATAATTATCTATGTCGTGAGATTTGGAAATATGAGCATTCATCAAATGTTTACTTTGTCTAAGACTAAAGCAGGTTTTGGATGACTGACTTAAAAATAAAATTAGTTGTCATCTCCTTGTTATTATTCTCTTTATCAGGTGTGGGAATTTTGAGTCTTTCTCTACTCTTAACTTTAGAGATAGCGATTGAGAATTGTTTGATCCGTAATTTAAAAGGCCACTTTGATTGAGAAGGACTTAAAACCATTCTAGTATAAAAACCTTATTACCAATTGCCAGCTTTGGTAACATTTTTCTTTTCTTTGCCTTGTTCCAGGGATTGTAGTACTAATTCCCGTGGAGGTATTACCGTGATTAAAATTATTTTATTTTTATAATGTCTACTTGTAAAGAAATTGTATCTAGATGTTATATCTTCAATTAAAAAGTATTTTTATTGTATTATTACCACTCAACACTTTAGCTTCTATGACACAATTTGCCATTTGTGTCACAATCAATCTTGCGCCATTACAAAGATTAGTAGATTGGTCTGTGTTTCTTGATAACGTGATCAGTGCACCTACTTTAAGCTTTAGCTGATGATTTGGCAAGCTAGAACAATTAAGACCATTGAGAACATTCAAAGTTAGTAAATCTTCTTGGTATGATTTGTTAGAGCTTGTTTTGCATATTAAATCGGAGCTTAAATATTCTTTCTCATCTTTCGTTAATCAAGGACATGATGTACTCATTGACTTCTTGAACAATACTCAATTTAGGTGAAAGTATAGTAGAATCCCGCAATGTTTTCTTTGTTGCATCATTTTCTATTAAATATGGATATGCCGACTTCACTAATGCTTCAATTGGTTCTAAATAATTTCTGATCAAAAGATCATTTGGAATGGTTGTGTCCACCTCTCCATCTCTCCAACTTTTCCATAACCAATATTTAGGATCCAATTTGAGAATTCTTTTTAGTAGTTGTTCTTGTGAATTGCTTGTTGAGTTTCCCTGAAGTCTTATATTCTTTGTTAACCTTAATATATGACAATAGTTCAATAGATATGATTAATTCAATGCTGCATGGACAATGTTTACATAGTTGCCTCTTGGTATTACGGGAAGTATTTGCTTGAAATCACCTCCAAAGACTACTGTTTTTTCCACCAAAAGGAATTGAATGGCTATTTGGATTATCAAATTGGAGGATATCTCTAATAGTTTTATCAAGTGCTTCAAAACAAAACTTATGTACCATTGGAGTTTCGTCCCATATAAGATCAGTTTTTCTCAATAATTAAACTTGAGGGCTACGTGCTTCAAAACAAAACTTATGTACCATTGGGGTTTCGTCCCATATAAGATCAGTTTTCCTCAATAATTAAACTTGAGGGCCACCTTGTCTTATGATGCATGTTGAGTCTTTGTTGATGTCTAATAGGATTGCAAATCAAGAATAAGTTGTACATACTCCAAGTAAAAGAATAGAAGCAATTTCGTTGGATGCTACTGTCAAAGCAATTCTTCCTTCAGAACATAACTAAGAAATCAAAGCCCTCCAGATATACGTCTTACTATTACCACCATATCCATAAAGGAAAAAAAAACTTCACCTTTTTTTCAAAATGTACAACACCAATAAGAGTGTTGAACACATTTCTTTGTCCATTTGTCATCGAATTCAATAGAGTTTTAGCCTAAACTTCCAAAGCTTCTCTGTCGTAATTTAACTTATCAACAATGATCTTATTTCTAATAGAAGTCATGTCACTTATATCTGGTATTGGTATAGGAGGAAAATCATGTAAACTTCTTTCATTCGTTTGTAGTATTTTTTCAATATCTTCCAGAGCAAAATATAACTTGAACTTTAGAGTTTATAATTGTAATTTGTCAATGTATAATAATGGACTTATAAGGCCTACAATAAAAATGAACATAATATTTCTCCATTATCATATTTATAGTTATAATTATAATATTTTATAATATAATTAAAATATTTATAGTTGTAATTATTTTAATATTAACATGAATAATAATACTAATATTGATAGTAACAAAAATAACAACAACTACGTGCTATAATAAGTCTATTATAATAATATAGATTAGAATTGAATAAATTATTAGTTAATGGATTTCTATATGAAAGGGAAACGTAATATGAAATTAATAATTGTAATTGTCAATTTACTATACCTTTATAGTGCAGGTTTCTCCTCTGAAAGTATTGCCCAAGTCTCTTTCCAAACAGCTTCTACTCTTGATAGATAATTGCAAAACTAACATTGTTGTAAAATGTTTTCGCAAATAACGATCAATTCCCCATCAAGAAGCTTCTTTGATTGCAACAATATGTTCTTCATCATCATCAAGTAAACTAAGAGCATAATAAGCTTCTTTGTAAGTTTTGAAAATAGTGCGATTTACTAATGAATATCCACATAACATGTTGGACCTTTAACCTTGAAGTAATGTTCTCAAGTACAACAATCCACCAGATGATGGTGCAACAAAGTTTATTCTACCAATTACAGATCCACATGTTTGTTTTACCTACTTACGAATATCTTCTTTGTAAACATAGTGCATTGGGAAGTCCATGTATGTTAATTTTTGTGCATTTGAATCTTCTATATTCTTTACCATCGATACCGTGAATATTGTATGGTGAAAATTTCTTATTCATTGCTTCTTCAATTGAATCTTCATCATTGACGATTATGTATTGCTCCCAAAGAAGATGGAATTTTAATCTTTCTATCTGACATTTTCTATAATGGATGTCATATCCAAAAATTGGCCAACATGCCTCACAAGTAGATACATATCTACAATCATAATAGGATTTTATCTCATCAACTTGTCTAGTTGACTGGCCTGATTGCTTGGCTTGTTGTAAGGAAGCAGTGACACGATCATATCCCTTGTTGATGTATTTGAAGAGATATTTGATTGATTTCTCTTGGTTGCATGCTTTGACATTTATATAAGCTTGATATCGAGTAAGTTGTTTGGCATTGTATGGAATAATGACTCTGTTGTCCAATTGAATATTATTCTTCTCTATTAATCTTCCGTTATTCCTTCTTCTTTATATAGGGTATCCATCATTATCAATTACAGTTGATTCAACAAGCCCTATAGGGATTTTTTTTTTAAAAAAAAAAATTTCGTCTTTCCATACAAGGAGACTTGTGATGTGCATCACCACATGGTCCATGCATTGTGAAAATTATTACCATCTCTTAAAGTAATGGTTCGTCTTGGGGATTAGGAGTCTCAGCTAATATTATTTTATTAGCATCTTCTGCATTTTTTATCTTGTGTTGAGGAGGCAAGAATATAATGATGTGAGCATGAGGAAGACCTCGTTCTCTAAACTTGACTATACACAAGACTGAAAAATATAAAAAATATATATTAGTTAAGGCAATTTTGTACTCATAATATTAAATGTCAATTTACATAACTAAACTTATTTAAATTAACAAAGCTGCATATTAAAAACTCATATACACAACATAACATAAGTAATCTATCCAATTAAATAATACTTATCAACCAATTTGATAATACAATGAATATTTGTTATATGAGGAGTTTAAGAAATGATATTATTATATAGTGAATGATTTCTTTGCCTAATCACATGATCCTAGTGTATGTGTGGAGTATTATATACATTTTAGGATATAAAATTGTTCTCTTTGTAATATATTTTTCTTAATCAAGTATGATGGCGTGAACATAAAATACATTATATATATATATATCACACTAAACAAAATTTAGAAAGAAGAATAAGTAAACTTACTTGTCATGATTTTACCAAAGAATGAACTTTTTTGCAAGTCATTCATCATGTACCAAAGTTTTTGTTGTGGGTAATTCTTAGTACTACATAAATGAGCTGGTAAAGCCTAATGGATAGACTTAGCTAGCAAATGCCCAACTCATTTGGAATAAGGCCACCAGACTAAGATATCAGATTGCTAAATGTAAGCCAAGATCACTTGTCAATGCGGGTCAAACAGGAACCTCAGGTCATGAGATTAAGGCTCAGCTCGTAGCTCACAAAAAGAGTCCTTAACCACTAGGAAAGCTCATCCAATCTCCTATTCTGGTAGGAGTTTGTTATAACCATTTATCTTGATCTATTATATAATCTTAATTAAGTCATGATATTTATCTGTTGTAGATTTATACTCAAACTGTAACCCCTCAACTATTATAAAAGGGGATGAAATCATTATACATGAACACACACAACAATACAATCATCAGAAATAATATACTTAACAAAGAGTTATAAAAGCCGTGGACATAGGGGTCATACTGACTTTAGTTAAACCACATTAAAAACGTTTAATGTTTCCTTATTCTTCCTTTCTCTATCTCTTTCTCTCTATCTCTTTACTCCCTGTTTACACTCAAATCTACAGTTTGGGATTCAGAACTTGAGTTGACTGAATTTTACTATCAACATTTTGGCGCTAGAAGGACGACCCTAAACTACATTCACCATTATTCTCCAATGGCTAGAAGAAGAACTATCAGAAGTTCATATGCTGTAGTTAGCTAACTGGATATTCATACAAAGCTTCAAGAGGATCTAGTTCTCTATGTAGGCACTTTCGCTGGCCCCATCATAGGTGTCGCCACCAACGTACCACCAGCAGCCTCACATCAACCTAATATTATTGACGGAATATAAGCATGGCATCAACATCATGAAGCACTGGAGAAAATGGTAAGAAAGTTGGCTGAGGCGGTTAGGGTATTAACTCACACGAGCCCAGAACTCACAAGAATAGGTTGGGGGCATTATGCAGAAAGAAGCTCTCCAACTATTATGGGAAGGAGCTCAGGAAGAAGGGCCAACTAGAGAAGAACGTTGGTATACTCATTCAGCTCACTCTGCTAACTCATGGCCAAGTTCGGAGGTCCATCAGGTTTGTGAGCAAGATGAAGTAGATCATTAGCAACATGGAGGTTCGCATCAAGCTAAAGGATAAAAAAGGACCAATAAGAAACATGCCTCGGATCAAAATTTGCCAGGCTACAAGCGGGGGAAGCACAGAACTTCAGACCATGACAAAAATAGGAGCTAACCATTTCCCAACCATCGATCTGGGACTCAAGATCACATGGTAGAGGAGCTACTTCAATGGGTCAAGCAATTGGTATAATGTCCTCGGACTCAGGACCACCGAGATCGTTATGACGGTAGGACATTGTTCACCAAGGAGATTAAGAAAGAGCCCCTCTTACACAGGTTCAAAGTTTCCCACTATCCTACTATACAATGGGGATAGTGACCCATACGACCACCTGGATGTATTCAGTGTACAAATGGATCTTCAGATGATCAATCCTTTGGTTAAGTGCCATGTTTTTCCAGCCATTTTAGGTGGCCTATCTCGAGCATGGTTCAGGAATCTCAAGCTTGCAACATTGACGATTGGGAAGAATGTTAGAGGAGATTCATTAATCAGTATAGGACATTAAGGAGCTAGCTCACACCCCCTTGTCACCTCACAATAGTCTTTTAGCAAAAGAATGAGTCGTTGAAGGACTATATTAACTGGTTCAGACATGAAGTCAATAACATGGAAAATCCCTCAGATGAGAGCATCTTAACACTGATCTCAGTAGGACTTCACAAAGATAGGAAGCTGTATGAAAGCATATACAAGTCTCCTATAAGGGACCTAGGTAAATTCTATGAATGAGCTGCCAAAGAGATCAAACGAGAGGAAACCTTTGGCCTTAAGCCTAAAGACGAGGCAAACAATGCCAACCCAAGAAAGAAGAGGAACAATGCCGGGAATGGCAAGGAAAGTCAAGGAGATGATCCCAAAAGCCAAGTCACAAAGAAAGCCAGAAATGAGTAATCTTAGCATAAAGGTTGCCATAACAGTTGTAGCATCCTATCGGATACTCTGTAAAGGATCTTCACGATCGAGAAGGATAGGAAAAGTTTCAGGAAGCCCAACTCCATAAGAACTCTTGATCAATTCAGAAACAAGAATAAGCATTATGCTTATCATAATGAAATCGAGAACAATATCTCGGAATGCAGGGCACTCAAGGACGCAATCAAGGATCTAATTAAGAGAGGTCACTTGAGAGATTATGTGGTGTGGCCTATGAAATAGTGACCTCAGCAGTGTTAGTAGCCTATACGGCTGCAAAGCCAACAAACTCCTGAGCAGGAAGATGCACCAACGGTAAGAATAATATTTACCATTCACAGTAGCCATTTTATTGCAGGTACATCAAACGAGTCAAATAAACGTAACTTACCAGAGGCACAACACATCCTGTTTATCGGACACCAAGAATTCCAGAGTCCCAACAAGAAGGCAAGGACCATCTAGGATAGTATCACCTTCACGGATGAAGACACATAAGGAGTACACTCCCCCTATAATGATGCATTGGTTATTCGAGCTAGAATCAGTGATGCTAAGGTATGAAGGATTATGATCGATATAGGCAGCTCGGTGAACGTAATGTACAAGAGATGTTTTAAACAGATGGGTTTGAGCACAAGTCAACTGGAGCCTTCTCTAAAGCCTATTTATGGATTCATTGGAGATGTAATAGTACCAATAGGGTAGATTAGACTTCCTATTACTCTTGGAAACTTGGGTCGCCAGGTAACCATCTTGGTAGATTTTTTGGTCATCAACTGCCCTTCAGCATATAATGCAGTGCTGGGGTGACCTACAATCAATGAACTGAAAATGGTCACATCTATAATGACACTTACCACTAAGCTCCTGACCCCCAATGGAGTTGGATGTGTGCGAGTTGACTAGCACATAGCTAGACATTGCTATAAGGATGAAGTCAAATTAGGGATAAAGGGGAAGAAGGTTGATAGAATTTCTAGTGGAGAGCCTCGAGCTTGGATCGCCACATCTCTCTATCTATATTATCAATAAACCTGAGTTTGCTTATCTAACACTGTAATATTTTTTTTTTAAATTTTTGTGACTAATTACTAATTCTTGAATAAATTTTCAAACAGAATACCGGAAGCAAGCTATCACTCTTCTAATCAGCAAGCAAAGCACTTCTGACTCGGAAGTGAACACTTGCCCCTCTACTTTGAAAAAAGGCATTTGACTTACAAAAACTTGGCACCATATGTGACTAATTATTTGGCACCACATGTGACCTACTCTCCAGTACCATATGCAACCTACTATTTGGCATCACATATGACCTACTTCTTGGCATCGCATGTGACCAACTATTCGGCACCACATGTGACCTACTTTTTGGCATCGTATGTGACCTATTATTCGGCATCGTATATGACCTACTCTTTGGCACTGCATGCAACCTACTAATTTGACACCACATGTGACCAATCCATTGCCAGCTGACAACTTCTTGCCAGTTGAGGCACATCAGTGCTCAATTCATTACCAGCTGATGGCTCATTGCCGGTTAAGGCACATCAGTGCTTAATTCATTCCCAGCTGATGGATCATTGCCAATTGAGGCATATTGGTGCTCAATTCATTGCTAGCTAACGATTCAGGCATATCAAAGCAAAAAAAAAATGCCCGTATGAACTACTGGCCATTCAACTTGATAAACATGCATTGTTGGAAGCTAAAAAGCATTAGTGAGATCAATTGGTCATTCAACTTGACTAATATCTATTGAATTACGGTTTGCAAGGGTCTATGCATTCAATACGACATGTAATAATAATAACAAGATCCATCAAAATCCTCAATAAGGAGAGTATCCGAATAAAGGTTCAAAATACATAAACCTATAGCTACCATGGCTTATAGGAGAGATTGGCCCCTAGAATTTGTGCCTTGGGCAAGAGGGCCCCCCTGTGAAGCAGGCTGATCACCGACAGTCTGAATGACAACAATCTCTATGGCCTGCAAACTACTTTCCATCAAGTCCTTCATCGGAGAAGCTCTACCCGCTAGTTGTGAACCCCTGTAAGGAGAAGTTGCTCTCGTATCCTCCTTGAAGCCTTTGATAAATTTGAGAACATTCCCACCAAAAAAGGAAAAATCCATCCTTAGATGCTCCTCCCTCATGGTGAACAAAAAGTTACCAGTGGCCTTAGATGTCGCCTCCTTTTCAGCTCTCGCAACCAGTATAGCAGTCTCTACCTTAGCCCAAGCAGCCTTCTCTTTTGCTAATACAGCTGTACTCTTGGCTTGAGCAACTTCATTCTAGGCTGCTTCATATTTTCTTTCGGAAGCCTTATCTCATTGCATCGTCACATCCAGCTTGCCCTTCACCATTGTCAGCTTGTTAATAACTTTATGGAGGCTAGATGTAACAGCTTTTCGATTTGCCATCTCACGTGACAAAGCTTCCTCAGCTTTCTTCTTGGCGACTTCAACATCCTTAACCTTTTCCTTTAGTTTTAACACCTTGGCAGTCGTAGTGGCCAGATCATCCTCAAGCTTTTTCTTTTCTTCATTCCAAGCTTGAGTATAGTCTTTTCCTTTATTATTGATAACAAGCTTTAAAAAAAAATCATTACAAAATGAACAAGTCAGATTACAAAAGGCAACAGAACCAAGTTGAAAGGACTTTACTTACCATCAGACAATGGCGAGTTGTGTAACCCATTGATCCTTCCCCCAAAAACTCCTTTGACTCTAACATTTTGACCTTATTGCAAGGACCCAGGATTGACTCAATGTTTTCCTGAAGGAAGTCAAAATACCCCTCCATCCTCAAGCCAAGATTGAAAGGTCGCTCGTCAGCCTTAATCTTAGGTATCGCCTTTGAAGCGACAACGACCTTCTTCCCCTTGCTTATTCTTTGCTTTTTAGTAGGAGGATCAAATAGGGATGCGACCCCCTTGATCATCCCAATCACCTCAGGATAAGAGGAAGGAACCAGTGTTTCGGAAGATGCTAGGGCTGAAGAAAATGACCCTGTAGTAGTGGGGGCTGTAGCGGTAGTAGGGGTTGATGAGGTGGTGGCAGCTGTAACAAACTGGGTAGGATGGGATGATCATGGTGATCAGAGGTCGTGCTTCAACATGTTTTCGTGCTCTCTAAAGTTTGCTAGACTGATCTCCTTGGTTCCAAGAGCTCCTATGTCTTTAGAAAGCTCAATGTCTAAAGCTGGGGCAAGCTTGTGAAAATGCAAGAGGTCCTCATTGAACCTAATATCATTCTTCAAATTGCCCACAGTGACAAATTGGTCCCGTACCTCAACCTACTCGGCCTCTAACAATGGTTTCTTCTTACCAGCTCTGTCTGCGAAATAAAATAGAATGTCAAAATCCAAGAAATGAAATAATTTTATGCAAGCCTATACATCCTTAGCTTGCTTACTAGGAGTAAGGATGAAACCAAAACTACGAAGATCACATAGTGATGGACAAGAAACATAGAACCAGTAGGTTTTATAAAGCCTTACATTAGACTTGCCCTTAGCATCACCCTGTGGCAAGATCCTTTTGAACTCGATTTGTCGAGCTAATAAGTAATAAATCTCATCATTCTAACCCACACTCCTGATGCTAAAAAGATAGTAAAGAATGCTTACTAAAGGAGAAGGAAGGCCATTTGAAAGATATAAAAGGGTGAGGAGGTGGGTTGAGAATATGAGTTCTGGGTGAGCTGAAAAGGGGAAAGGTGCAGCTTATTCAAAAGCTCCATAAGATAGGGGTAGATGGGAACCTAAGCTCAGTAGTAAGATGTTAGGTGCTAACAGCAATAAACCCTTTAGGAGGATGAGTTATGTGATCGGCAGGAGAAGGAGCAAAAATGTGACAATCCTTTGGAAAATGAAAAGTTTCGACTATGCTCCCAAGATCATCAAATTTAATGATCGAAGGGTGGTGTGTAAATATTATATAATCTAAGGGCTCCTGACTTCCAGCGACCTGCTGACCCTCAGTAGGATTAGGATGAGCAACATCCCTCTGAGTGACCTCAGTGAGTGACCTCACCACTCCTCGAGGTCACTTCATCTACAAAACACACCAATTCCCCACTTTTGGCAAGGGACTCAGAGTCCTCACCACTTCCTATTTGTTGACCATGGCGTTTATGACCTGCCATTTACATAGAAGAAGGAACAATCAAGTCACTGAAAATAGACCTTACCTACAAACTAAGGATAACAAGGTTCCCTATACAACAGGCCACACACACCTTAAATCAACACATCTAAGACCTAAACTATTGAAAACATGGAGGGCTTAACCAATGAACTTATCAAGTCACAAGAACCAGGGAAATAGAAGAAGACTAAACTCAGTAACCTGTGACCTCTAAACCTACACGCACTATATCAGGCAAACGATACATCGGTTCATGAATAGTAATAAGCCCACAAACAAATATAACCTATCAGTGGAGAAATATTTCCTAACATCTAATGGACACACATTACCAAACCAGGCTACCAGATATTAGGAAATCACAAAGCAAAGCATTTATAAAAAGTAGAAACTCAAAGTCAAGATTATATTTAGAGAACTTACTAAATCGGTAGAATGAGATGGGTCTGAGAAGATAATCCAGAGAAAAACAAGCATTAGTAATCAGACTAAACCTGAAGGATACTATTATAGATGCAACGGGGAAGGAAAATATCGAAGATAGGGTGAAAGCTTAAGAACAGGAAAAACTGAAGCACAAATTTTCAAAAGTAACAAATGAGAGAGAATGAAGGGTCTCTTCACCTTATAATACAAACTGCTACACCATTAGATCGGGGGAATGATCAACCATCCTCAATCTAATAGTCCAATGAAAAATAGGGTTTTGATGCTACTGCACTGATGGTTACGAAAAAGTGCGCACATTTAATGTGATAACAATGGTATGGGTAGACAAAACGATGCAAGAGAAACTGGTCACAATCTCCAACTTTTACCAGTGAACTTTAGCTCCCAGTTCGTAGATCACACTGAGAGTTAGGGAGGCTAATATTGTGGGTAATTATCGATACTGCATAAATGGATTGGTAAAAGTCCAATGGACAGACTCGGCTAGCAAAGGCCTAGCTTATCTGAAATAAGGCCACCAGACTAAGATATCAAGTCGCTAAATGCAAGCCAATATCACTGGTTAACACGGGTCAAATAGTAGCCTCAGGTTGCGAGAGAAAGGCTCAGCTCGCAACTCGCAGAAAGAGTCCTTAACCACCAAGAAAGCTCATCTAGTCTCCTATTCTAGCAGGAGTTTGTTATAATTGTCTATCCTAATCTAATATGTAATCCTAATTAAGTTATGATACTTATCTATTATAGATTTATACTCAAACTATAACTCTCCAACTATTATAAAAGGGGATGAAATCATTGTATATAAACACACACAACAATATGATCATTAGAAATAATATACTCAGCAAAGAGTCATAAAATTCGTGGATGTCGGGGTCATACTAACTTTAGCTGAATCACATTAAAAATATCTGGTGTCTCCTTATTCTTTCTTTCTTTCTCTCTCTCTCTCTCTCTCTCTCTTTACTCTTTGTTTACACTCAAATCTAAAGTTTTGGCTTCAGAACTTGAGTTGACCAGATTTTACCATTAACAGTTTTATTTTGAAAAGTCTACATATCAAGTCAACATAATCAGTAGGTGCTAAATCAAGAACGTCAACAATCCTAGTAATCTCTAGCCAGTTGGAATTGCAAGAGAAAGTGAAAAAGATATCTGGAAATTCAATCTATCTACATATTGCCATGACATCATGATAATTTTATATTAGGCATTTAGCTTCTCTAATGAAACTTGATGAAAGTATTATTCATTTCCTTCTAGATGCAGAACTGGTTTCACCTTCCAAAAATGCACCACTAAAACCACTGTACATATCACAATGAAGTTTCTTCTTATTACTCCTATTATAAGCAAGTCTTTAAGCTTCAATAATTGTATATGCAGCAATAACGAATTGTTGGAGAAGTCTTCTTGAATTCATAAATATAGAAAATTCATAAACCTATCTTGAAATCTAAAAGCAAAATATTTCCTTCATTGTTAGCTTGCAGAGTGAGATATAATTATTATGTCTCTCCCAAAATTATCAATATCACCAACGGTAAGAATAGCTATTTCACTTACAGTTGGAGTGTCATACATACGACCACCCTTATATTGATAAGCTTCAATTTCACGATAGCTAATATTTCTTGGTTGAACATTTCTCTTGTCATTGTGAAAGATTGTACCAATGGATTAACTTCATCTAACATGCACTTTAAATTTTCGATGATTAATGGGTCTAAATCAAAACCTCCTTGATTGGAGTCATTACAGAAAATACAAAGTTTAGATAAGTGAGAAACCAAATTGAAAAACAAGAAGAGTAAGTAAATTTCTTTGGATGCATTCCAGAACACCTAAAAATAAACATACGGTTTTGTATCTCATTCTCTGTGTCATATATATATATATATATATATAATTGTATGAATCAAGGGGCATCCCATCACTTGGTAATAAGCTAGCAATTCTATGATAATTTTATCCACAAAGCTTGAATATATAAGATCCTTTTTTACTATTTACAGACTTTTGCACCTTTCCGCCCATTAAAGTGAATGAAAACATTGTATTGTATATGTAGATCTTATCCCTAAAATTTTTGTTTATTGAGGATTCTTTATCAACTATAAGTTTTTTGGGATCAGGTGGCAATTCTTTCGTATAATGGAGTTGAACATTACCCAAAGAACAACATAGCGAGCACTTCAGATTATAGAGTTTCTAGATCTTTGTAGAACAGTCTTCATACTATATCTGCGTATCACAGAATGGACATTGATATTTCGATCACCAATGTCTAAGTAATCTGCATATGTATTAAAAATCAATTGGTAATATATAAGTATAAACTCATCAAAATTTATAAAATAAATTACAATTGAATCTACTTAAGGCTAAAAGCTTTTACCATTAATTTCACAATTCTAAGGAGCTTAAAGCTCTTGATCAAGTGTTGGCATACTGTACTCTTCTGTAAAAGAAAATCTTCTTTATCAAATGTGGGCTTAGCTACATTTTGTAACAAATAAACTTTGATAGACATAAGTTTTATAATTTAATATGGAAATATGGAATAACATGATAAATTTCACATTAAAAAAATAGAATTCAAGCCATTTACATGCTCTTTATCTAGTGTGAAATGGCCAGATAAATCAACAGTTAATTGACCAAACTGAACATATCATTCTATAGAGAAGTATCAGAGAATGTTCTTCCTTGATAAAGATCTCCTGGAATAGTATGATCATTATAATTACGTACTTTGTTTTGAACTATCTCTAAATCTCCGTCTTTCAAACCTGATTACCTGCTCAGTAACAAAAGAAATGGCAACAATTATTATAAATAAAAACTTCCAATAGGAATTGATTAATATTATCGTAAACTTATTTAACAATATACTACCATTATGTTGATGGCCTTGCACTGAGTTGAATGACCCTTCTAAATTTATTATACATGAAGATATATCTCTTCAAAGGCGTCACTTTGATTTTAGAATAGTTGAGGCTCTTGAATTTGATAGATTCTCTAGTGAGGTCGGAAGACTTATTGTATCTTATCACATACGAATTTTGAATCACATGTCCATGACAATTCTCTTGGATTGATGGAGTTGTTAAAATTGTGGCCTTTTGATTCCTTGCATGAGTAGAATTATATTATAAGTCAAAATAAAAATATGATGTTCAAAGAATATTCTAAGTAAATAAAACTTGAAAAATATAAACTTGAAGATGAAGAGTAAATTAATTAAGAGTAGATTCATTTCTCAATTTGATTCATCACAAACATCCAATAAATTTTAGGAAGAAAGTTGTCATGTCTATGTTTATTGAATACACTTAAAGTGTAAACTTGCCTTCCAGATTTGAGTGATTATAATTCAGGATATTTGGAAGCATGTTATTCTCTACATCATTTATTGGACTGGCACATATTGTTGAACTTGATACAAAGGCGGAGAAAATTTCTAGTAAAATTATAAATAATCTTTTATGAATTAGGAGTTGTAAGAGACATTTTCCTTCATAATTATAAATTTTTCTTATTAAAAATTACACTTGATCATTCTTTTCGAGCTAATCACCGATTCTTACATATTTCTAAATACCTAGCTCTTGTCTCTTTTATAGATGCTAAATCCTTAAGATTGCTTGAAGAACTCATCGTGAGTTTTGGAAGAGTGGTTAATTCCGTTCTCAGGGAATGTCTTACTAAAAAATGTGAGTTCTTAATTTGTTAGATAATAGTTTGAAAAATATCAATTAAACTATACAATCTCCATTTAAACTCACTATTAAGCAAATATAAAGAACTGGAAATAGACTTCTTTAATTTTTTCCTTATACTGGACAAATACTTCATTTACTATAAACTCAAAGTAGGTATGGTATGATTATCATTAGTGGAAGAACTAGAAAAACATTACTATCAAGTAGAAACAGTTCTAAAATGAGAAAATGGAGTGGACAAAGTTTCGTTATTCTATTATAAGAATATAAGATGATATGTTACACGCAGGCATAGCCTGACTAAATAAACCTCGGGATTAGATAAAAATGACCATAGACAACAACTACTAGACGGTAAGTTCTCAATCGCCTGTGAGAGATCAAAGATGGAGACGAACTTTCTGAAAAAGTCTAAAATAAGAGAAAAAAAATTTGATAGTTACATTTATAGGCATGCTTTCATCTGTATACATTGATCCAGTTTAGTTTTGTGAACTTTGAACTGAAATAAAAGATAAATTCAACACAAAACTGAAAGCATGGAAGATGAGGACTATTAGAAAATAGCAATTTTCCTATATGAAGGTTTTGCTGTGGGGATTTTATGTCCACTAAGAATTTGCTGTGTCCAAAGTTACATTTGCTATGTAGTTTTGCTTCTTGCTGCCATAGTCGGAGTTAAAGCGAAAGAAAAGGTAAAAAACTTTGCAAGAGAAGAAGATGAGAGCAACTAATTAAATGGAAGAGCAGTAGCTAATGAGTTTAACAGTAGAAGAAAGCATCTGTTCTGTGCATAAGGAGCTCTTGTATTGTGTTTTGTTTCAAGGCTATTCTCCACAAAAAGTGCTATGTGAAGCCTTCTCTGTTGCTTGGCATGGGCAAAAGAACTCGATTTGAGTTGGGTTATGTTATTAAAGTGCACTCGAGCCCAAAACACTACAACCCGTTCATTTGATGTAGTCTTCTTAGTTGAATGCTTTATAATGGGCTAGTGGACAGTTTAATGGTCCAGCAAGGTAGTCACGGGGCTTTGACATATGGGAGCCGAATGAAGAAGCGGACAGGGTTTAAGAAGTTCATGAAAATCGAGATCCTGCTAATTCAAATGAGTTTACAATGGTGTATATTTTTAAATTCAATAAGTCATAAATGTCCAAAGAGTTCCTGACAATCGAAATCCTGCTAATTCAAATGAGTTTACAATGGTGTATATTTTTAGATTCAATAAGTCATAAATGTCCAAAGTTGCAAATATTGATGGAAATGTGAGAATGAAGTCTTAAACAACCAACTTTTGTTTTTCAGTATAGTATATAAGAATACCATTAGAGAAATTAAATCCCAAATTACCAAACCCAAGCAATTGTCATAGTCAATTTAATATAAGATTATGACATATGAATTAAACTGTAAAGTTCTCTACTAAAAATTCGTTCACTTGAGCACTAAAAATTTCATGTGTCTATTTTCAAAAATCATAATTAATTTGATGCCAATAAACTTAAAAACGATACGAAATTACTCTAAAAGAGACTTGTTCATTATTCATAACTCTAATAACAATATGATAAGATACTAAATTGTACGAATAATTCCAAGATTTAATTAATGCATCACACAAATGTCTTTTTGACCTCAATAAGAAAACATCATCACTTAAAATTAAATATCTAACTTAAAAAGAAAGTTCAAGAAGATAGAAGATAACAATTCAATAGGCTTTATCAAGCTTTCTCCTCCTTAGGATTTTAGCTATTGACATCTGAGGAGAAATGAGTGAGGCAAGTGTGCAGTCATTTTTATCACCCTCTTTGGAGGTCCTCTTTTTTGAGTGATGATACTTGATGATGGGAATTCAATTTCATTTTCATATGTTATACTTGTGAAAAGAAAATGAAATGTTAGTATTTGAGTTTTGAATTTTACATAAAAAATTGTCTTATCGAAAAATGTATAATATATAATTTGGAGATATGAACTTTACATTAAGAGACACTGCATCATTCATACTTTCATTATTGTCACCCTGATTGACTTTTGGGCTTTCTTCTCCTGCCATAAGAAAATTGGCATTCATCAATATTTGAAAATTAATAAGTTATATGTTAGTGTCCTTTGGACATTAGATGAATAAAAATAATACAAATCTTAAGAGATATATGGCCTAAAACAAATATAATTGATTTATTGAAGGAGAATATATTAACCTTTTTCAAGATGCTAGTAAAAAAAAAAAAAAGAATGATAAGTGTATACTATAAATTCAAAGAAAAATCATTTACGAACCGGGTTTGATTTAGACAATTTCAAGAAGTCTGAAATGATGGATACATCATTGGTCAATTTTACAACAGTATAGCTTTGTCATAGTTTATTGATATTGATCAGTGCAATTTCAACCAGCCATAGAAATGTTTTTTTCTTTTTTTTTTTTTTGAAGGAAAGCTTCTTCTATGGATAATTATAGCAATCCTCTTCTTAAAAAATTTTGAGTTACCATGATTTTCCATTTTATAGAAATAAAAAAGAATTTGCATGTTAGATTCAGGCGTAATTTGATAAAATCTTATACCCTTTGCAACCTCTTCTTAATATCAGAACCCTTCTTTTTTACTATGTCCGTTGTGTCCGAGTCAAATAGAATAAAGGACACTTAAATTGCAACTAGCGGCGGTTTACTTAGCAGCTACTAAATTGCAACTTAGCAGTAGTTTTAGTTATAGTTTAATTTTAAAATATTACGGTGGTTACCAGTTAAATTGCCGCTAAATGCATTATATTTTCCTAAATTCATTGGTAGATTGTCATTTCTGAACGCTCGATCTCTCTCTGCTTCTAGCAACCCAACTTCATCTCATCGTAATTGGCCTTGTGAGAGGAAGGCTTTATCTCTCTGGCTCCTTGTTTGTTTTCAACACTCTGACTAAGTGAGGATTTATTGTCTCACACGAACCCCAACTTCTTTAATCTGGTAAGTTTCTCTTCCTTTTGTTTCAGTTTGGATTAAATTTCTTAGAACATTTCACATTGTCTCTTGCTCCTTCACCTAGGTGTATAGTTTCTCTGTTCCTTTGTCAACCAAACTAAAATGTTTCCTAGGTATTAGTTGAACGACATGACTTTTAGTTCTCTCATGATTCCACAAAATTTAGTGATTTCATATTCTTAATATACCATGGGTTGGCCAAATAGTGTTTCAGCCTTGTCTTGATTGTTTTTTACTTTTTTATGGTAATGTTGGGGATGAAAGCATGGAAGTAATTTATTTAGTCACATTTTGTATATATTATTGTTAAACTTTGGGTTTGTTTTGTTCTTTTGGCAATTTGGGGTGGTGAGATGTTAATGCACACCAACCATTCGATTCTTTACTTGAACAACAAATAGAATAAAGGGGAACTTAGTTTGAACTTGAGCAATATAGAGACAACGATTAACACAATAGAGAAAATTAGGTCTTTTGGAAAGCAGATTATAATGAGAAATAAAAATTGAGAAAATTTTAGGTCCCAGGAACTAATGAAAGAAAATGCTGAATGGATGTTGTCATGACTTTATTTTTCTTATGCCTATTTTCTTATGTTTTTAGGGTTATTTATCTTTTGCCGTAGTGCCTTGTGCACTTTTCTTCTTTATTTTTCCATAAATGCATGATTGTACAAACAACAATATAATGAACATTAAAAAAAGGTTCCCACCAGATCGTTTTTAGAGTTGAGTTTTGATTTACCTGCCACTTGTGAAGGTCTTTAATATTTTTGTATAATTCACTTACAAAGATGCTTAGTATTTCATACCGAAATTTGTTGGTCCTAAAATTTCAGTCCACTTTTAGGGTGATGTCCCTTGAAGACTTTGAATTTGGTTATTCTTTTCTAACTTTTTTTCTTACAGAAGTTTAGATATTACTCCATGCTAACACAACATTCTTTAAGAGAACTTATATTATCAAAAAAATTCTAATTTCCCTTTGTTTATATGCTGATGGACATAGAGAAATTCTTGTGACCTTGATATTCCCATATTCTGGCCGTTTTATTATTGAAAAAACAACATAGGAAGTGCTATGTGGTTTCTTTAGAGCTAGAGTAAGTAGCAGTTGTTGCTAAAAGGATATAGCACTTTCACTTTGATCCTCTTCTTTTATCTTTTGTTTTATTTTTGTTATATTAGAAAGAGATAGACATAAAATTTGGAATTAAATTTTATGTATGGTTACAGTGATATGCTAGTTTCAAATGATTGATCAATAATTTTTCTTCTCCATTTGCATGCAGATTTTCTACTTCATCGGATTTGGATTATTTTGCATTGAGACATTGATCAGCATTTGGGTTATTCAGGTTTGATCCATAAATATTAGAGGACTCTTTGTAGTATGATCCATAATTTATTAGATTTGATATATATTAAATACTACTTCAAAATGTAAATGAGATGGCCAAATCACCAAACCTTAGGTTATAAAGCTGACATTATTAGGCAATAAAACATCATAAGATTCTAATTTATTTTTTAGTAGTTTAAAATTTGTGTAGAATAAGTTGCTCTTTTTAAATATTATAAAGCTGACATTATTAGCCAATAAAACATCATAAGATTCTGGTTTGTTTCTTTTACTAGTTGTTATAATTTAATACATAGTAACTATTCATCTAGTTTTTTTTCCAGCAAAAGTAGTTGAATTTTTCTCTGGTAGTTACTGCTAATTTTTGCTTTTCTTCTGATTCGTGTTTAAATTTTTAAAGGACATCACATGCTAAAGTTTCTGGTAGTGACATTTTGTTTAATTCATATTGCATGAGACTGTGAAAATAGTTATTTTGCAGTGGCTTAACATTGACTTAGGAAGCATTTGGTAGTGGCATCACAGGTATAGTATTTCTGATTTGGTGCAATACTCCTCATTTGTTTGATTCATATTATATCCATAAAATTTCTTTTGTTCCTATTCAGCCTTAATTTCTAGTTTATGTTCATATTCAACCTTAATTTCTACTTTATAGGTATATTGTCCTTTTATTAGCTCTGACAAACACTATAGCCTCTTTTCTTCCAACTAGGTACATTAGTTTTTTTTTTTGGGCTTAAATAATACTATTAAAAAAGTTTTGATTTTGTTAATTAAAGGTTTTTATAGTGTTAGATCCAAGCCAACAACTAGAAATAGGAATGCCTACTAGTTCTGATAAGGTAGCCATTATGGCTCCTCTTCCCACATCTAATAGTGCTTTGTGTGCATTTTAAAACCATAGATATGGATAAATCATGGATTAGTTTGTCAAGGAATATAGATGAGTATAAGGAAGGATTAAATAAGTTCCTCAATTTTGCATTTCAATGACAATCTGTTGAAGGAAAAATAATGTGTCCATATCATAGTTGTAAATTTTAAAAAAGGTTGAATAGAGTTAAAGCATATGACCACTTGTCTCAAAAGCAATTTCCAATGGAATACACTAAGTGGATATGGCATGGAGAATGCAACAAACCTGAAGCATCTTCTAATAGAGCACATAGGGTTGAAACTTCCCAAAATATAGGTCTCCAATATCCTTTAGAAGACATGATCAATGATGTATTTGGGTTTAGTTGTATGCATGATGACAACGAGGCTAACTCATCTAATGATGATGCTAGTGATAATGATAACATGCAGGGACAGACAATGGATAAAGTCACAGCTGAGTTTTATGAGTTATTCATCGATGGAAATCAAGAACTTTATGAAGGGTGTACGATGTACTCCAAACTGTCTTTTCTAATAAGATTGTACCATATCAAGTGCTTGTGTGGCATGATAGATAAAGCCATGACAATAATCTTGGAATTATTAAAGGATGCATTCATGCATACTAAGATACCTAGTTCTTTGTACGAGGTTAAGAGAACCATCACCAAACTTGATCTCAATTACACTAAAATATATGCTTGTCCAAATGATTGCATGTTGTATTGGGGTGAGGATAAGAATAGGGAAACATATAAGAGATGTTAGACATCTAGATGGAAGGAAAGGGTTATTGGTAAGAAGAAGAAGCAACCTATAAAAGTGTTATGCTACTTTCCACTAAAATAAAGGTTGCAAAGGTTATTTTTGTCTACTAAGATGGCTGAGCATATGAGTTGGTATGTAACTAGGAATTGTAATGATGGTTAGATGAGGCATCCAAGAGACTCTGAAGTGTGAAAGAAGTTTGATGCAACTCACCCAGAATTTGCTTTGGATCTTTGAAATGTTTGCCTAGGTCTAGCCACTAATGAATTCAATCATTTTGGAACCATGAGTACTAATTACAATATTTGGCCTGTAATTTTGATACCATATAATTTGCCATCATGGATATGTATAAAGCCAACTTCTTTCATTCTCTCGATGATTAGTCCAAGTAAACAAATGCCAGGGAATGACATTGATGTCTACTTGCAACCTCCTATAAAAAAGTTGAATGAATTATGGATAGAAGGTGTGGACACCTAGGATGTCTCCACGCATGAGATGTTTAAAATACGAGCAACACTAATGTGGATGATTAGTGATTTCCTAAGGCTTGGTACCCAGTTTGGCTAGAATACACATACTAGATTAGCTAGCCCGACTTGTAACCTTGATGTAGCTCCACTACGTTTGCCTCCTAGTAGAAAATGGTGTTTTGGGGGCATCACCATTTTCTTGGAGCAAATCATAAGTTTCAATTGATGAGACTTTGATTTGATAGGAGTCAAGTATTTAGAAACTCTCTAAAAGCACTATCAGTCACAGAAATCTTCAGACAAGTAGAGAACATTAATGTTACATTTGGAAAGCTAGTACAAGGGGATGTTAAAAGGATGCAAGCTCGTGGAAATAACAATGAGGTTGATTCGCAATGATAGAAGAAGAAGTCTATATTCTTCCAACTTCTATATTGGGAGACTAATATGTTGTGTCACAATCTTGATGTCATACATATCGAGAAAAATGTGTGTGACAATCTCATTTACATATTATTGAATGAGACTGGGAGGACAAAAAACCATCTCAATGCTCGAAAATACTTTCAGGTAATGGGTATAAGAAGGGACTTGTGGCTTGATGTTAAAGGAAAATACTAGCCATCTATTTTTACAATGACAAACACAATGAGGGATGCATTCTTAAGAGGATTGAAGAATATGAAGATGCCTTTGGATACTCAAGCAACATTTCCAGGTGTATTAATTTAAAACAACATAAGCTGTTTGGGTTGAAAAGCCATGATTGTCATGTATTTATAAAGCAATTACTACCCCTTGCAATATGTAATGTGTTACTAGACCAATTAACTGCAATGTTGGTTGAAAGGTAATTGTTGATTTCATCCATTTAATTATGACTTGTAAGTGAACTTGTTTTCTTTCCTAATGACATCTTCATTTATGTAGATATTTGGGCCATATAAAGTCTTATGTTCACAATAGGGTTCAACCAGAAGGTTCCATTGCTGAGGGGTACATATCTGAAGAGTATTTCACATTTTGTTTAAGATATTTGCAAGGAATTGAGACGAGGTTCCATCAACCAAGATGCATGAATGATGAACCAAATGATATTCAATGCAAAGAAGTGTCTAATATGTTCCCTAATATAGGTAGACTGGTAGGTAGTGGCTCTAGTTTCATGTTGACACATATGGAGATGAGACAGACACTTCGATATGTTCTATTCAATTGTAAAGAGGTTGATTCATTTATGGAGTAAGTATTTATATAAGTATCCATATTTAACTATATATCTTTGATCATATATATTTATGGAGCAAGTATTCACATATATATGTTGTTGCTTATAGAAAATGTAAGCTATATGTCAAGAGAAAAATAAGAAGCTGAACACGTTCCTCTATTGAGCTGTAGAACATAGTCAGCAAAGACTTTGCTGATTAGTTCTCTAGATGGGTGAGAATTAAAAGATATTTAATTTAGAATTCATTTCTATAGATATAACTTGAAAAGATAATTTTCTTTGTATAAGTTTTCATGGATGACGTGATTAGCACTGTGTCAAATGATTTGAAGCATCTAGCCCAAAGGCCTCTACCAAATGCTAGAAAGTTCTCAGCCTTCATTGTTAATGGATATAAGTTTCAGATAGTAGCTTGAGAAAATGGATTGAGAACCCAAAATTCTAGAGTTTTCATGACTTCTACGACCAATTGTGTGTCTAGCCACCAAAATATCAATGGACAAGATGTTGTTCTTCTATATTATGGGAAATTGGTAGATATTATCGAGCTCAATTACTATGAAAGATATGTTATCCTCTTTAAATATATGTGGGCTGACACCACTAATGGTAGAGGCTTTAGAAAGGATGTTTAGGGCTTTCATGTAGTAAATTTCAATAGATTGATTCATACTAGTGAACGGGAAAAGCGTGAGCCTTTCATATATGTATCACAAGCTCAAATGGTTTATTTTATAGAGGATCATATATCTCCAGAATGGAAAGTTGTTGTTCATTTCAGGCCAAGAGACTTATATGACATGGGTGAATTTGAAGATGATGATATATGTGAGCATGAACCATTTATTAAACAAAAGCTGAGCATTTTTTTTTTTGAGAATGATGATGGGAATATTCACTTGGCCAAGGAAGAGGAAAATGATCATATGGAACGCCTTAATCTAGTATCCAATGTCAAGGAAGAGGAGGATGTGCCAGAATAGCCTTCCTTTAGAATACTTCTTTTTTTGTGTGGTTTTTCTCAATGTTGAAATACTTAGATTCACAATTTGTAAGTTTTCATTAATCATGATTTGT
>JANHAO010003245.1:0-26693 GCA_026873985.1 Saraca asoca
ATAATTCACGATGTTGAGAAACTATGATTAGTTATAGAGGTTGACTAGCATCCATACCTCTGACTGATCGAATATAGGTAATGAACGGATTGTATCATGCATTGTGTGCATGGTGATGTAAACTAAGATCAGCCACAGATAGCTTGTCACTATTGTTGACCCCGCCGAAAATTGGGTAGCTATAATGACTTGCTAGAGTTCGCTTATAGCTTAAAGTCCAAGTAATTAATTTGGAGAAATTGATCATAAAATTAATTGGATTAATTTTATATACCTTTAAATGGTTTAAAGGGCATTTTGGACTTTTACTAATATTTCGAGGGCCTACTGGGTCACATGCATAACAGGGAATGATATGGCCAAAGTTTGGACATATTTGATGTTCAGGGACCAAAATGCAATTTGGTGGAAATTGCTGGGGCCGAATTCAAGTTTATGAAAACTTGAGGGGCTATTTTGCAAACAGAAAAAATTATTTTTCCTCAGCCCTTAAATGACGCCATTTTGGCCTTAGTATGCTGGCCAAAACGACGCCGTTTTGCTTCTCTTCTTCCTTGCCCAAGAGGCTGAAATGTTCAGCTAGACCATGAAGAGGGAGAGGGAGAGAGAGGCCGAGGGAAGAAGCCATTCTTCCTTGCCATGCGTTCGGTGGTGGCTGGACCAAGAAGGAGGAGGAAGAAGCTAAAAGGGGTTTCAGTTCTTCAAATCCTTTCTCCTTTTGATTTGCTGAAAGAGTTTTAGCAAAAAGGAGAAGAGTTCTCTATTTTCGATGGTGACCGAAGCAAAGGGAGGTGAGCCGGAAGTGTTCCAGCGGTGCTCAGCCTGTTCTTCGATCCAATCTAGCTCCCAAGGCTTGCTAGCACAAAGTGAGGAGTTGTAGAGGCCATTGGGAGGAGTTCTCAGACGTGGATCTCTAGTAGAGGTAGGATGTGTGGACTGCTTGGTGACTGGAGGATTCAACACATTCCGCTGCGTTTTGAGTTGGATTAAAGGTTAGTTTAACTCACTCTTGCTTTTAATTTGATGTATGTGATACATTAGAACCTCAATCCAACGGATATTGGGAGGTTTGTTTGGCCAAGAGCATGTTCTCCCCTTGAAATTTTTTTGAAATTTCAGCCTCTTGGAGTAGAACAAATCTAACAGTTAGCATATATTTATAGTGTTGTATCAATTGGCATCATTAGAAGAAATTCTGTAGAATTAGGCTTTGTTAAGCAGTTTCTGTATTTTGATTACAACTTAAGTTACACTTATCCAATTGATGTGATTCTTATCTTGTAGGAAATCTATGACATAGCTCTACAAACTTCATGAAGACATCGAAGGCTGAATCTCACAACTAGATATCTAAATTTGGAGTTGAAACCAAAACCAGAATGCTGCCTCAGCCTATCTTAGGTAGCCAACCTCTGAACACTAATCAGGCCATATCTAGAGCTATACAACTCCAAATGAGGTGAAACTAAGTCCAAATGGAATTTAAGACATAAATCTACAACTTTCATGAAGACTTCTAGACTTGAATCTAGCAAATTGGGTGTGCAAATGAAGCTACAATTCAAAGATAGAATGCTAATGAAATGGGCTTCTGCAGAATTGGATGTTTAGGCCCCAATTGGCATGGATCTTGAGTCCAATAGACCATCCTTTGCACCAGCTCATACTCAACTAGCTAGAAGTCATTAAGTCAATGAAGAAACTAGAGAATGTAGTCTACAAAAGGGCAGAACATGCAAGGAGAGTGGCAATAAGCAAAACCAAACTAGCCATTATTGCCTACTCACTAACTATGCAGCTAGCTTTTCTCTTCTCGGGCAAAGTCATTTTAGTTAGGAGTTTTAGTTCAGTTTTTGAAGTAGTTTTGAAGCAGTTTTAGGGAGTTCCAGTAGTAGTGTAGAATGTTTTTCTTTTCTTTTTTTCTTTGTAATTTTTCGTTTTCTTTCCGTTTTCCATGGAAGGCTGAAGTTATAATCAGTCC
The DNA here is from genome assembly GCA_026873985.1 of Saraca asoca. NCBI lineage: Eukaryota > Viridiplantae > Streptophyta > Magnoliopsida > Fabales > Fabaceae > Saraca > Saraca asoca. The sequence continues at coordinate 1,982 of JANHAO010003245.1, forward strand.
AAGGGTTGACAAACTTGAAGATTTATGTTGAGATCTTGATTTTCCATTATGCATTCAATTGTTTCTCATTTCTTCTCCTTTCCTCTCTATTCTTACTGATTTTTCTGAATTGAATGGATTCATTTGGTTTGGATGACTATATGATTATTAATTAATAATCACTTGTACGAAGAGGATAGGAAAACTAACCAATGCATTAAGATTTTGATGGATTGTTTGTTGGCTGAGCTCTAATTAGACTCATTAATCATTTTCAAGGATTCTTATTATGATTTTAAGCCATAGAATATGATCAATAATTGAATGAATACTTAGTGATCAAGGATGCAGTAATCTCAAGTTTAGTTAATTCCTTTGGGCTGGTTAGGTAATTACCTCTGTTTTAGTTTTTGCATGTTAGTGTTAACTGTAGATTAGTTACTGACAACCCCCTTTATTTCTATCTCCTAATCTGATTGATATCATCTAAAAAATGATCCAAAAGCTCAACTCAGTGTTACCTTATATTACAAGTAGTTTAGGTAGCTTGGTTTATAAATTTCTAACCTTGATTGGCCTTGACAACCGATCAAGGAGCTAGGGGTGATGTGGAGCTACTGGAAAAAGAAGAAGAACGCAAAAAGCAAAAGCAGGGTGCTATCCAGGAGAAAGAAAAAGGAAAGTTGCAGGCAATTTAGGAAAGAAGAATCTATGCTAGAGAAAAAGAAGAAAAGAAAAAAAAAGGGAAAATTACCCTTTAACCACAAATAAAATTAAAATACTTGCCATGACACACTTATCTACATTATTTCTCATTAAAGAAAATATATGTAAAAATATAATTTATTTATATTAACACATAATTTTTACAATTGCACTACTAGCTTATTTTACTTATTATTAGTACCGCAGTATTATTAGTATTTATTTTATTTTATAGTTTATTATTATTTTATTTTATTTTTTTCTTTTAAGTGTTACAAATTCTCTCCCCTTAAAAGAATTCGCCTTCAAATTCTATAAATAGGATTACATTAGAACAAAACAAAGTAGTTGATTAACTATAGAAGGTATAACTCTAACGAAGTTAAAATAGAAGGCTCATATTGATAAGTTTATTCGAAAAGATAGGGATATTTGTTCTTCATAAAAGGTTCAAGTTCTCAGGTCATCTTTTCCTTCCCATGGTTTTCCCACAAGACTTTTACTCAAGGATATTCCTTAGAGCGAAATTTTCTGATTTGTTGGTCAACAATATGTACAAGACACTATTCATAAGTCAGATGACTATCCAGTTTAATTAGGATTTATGGAAGGATGTAAGATGAATCCAGGATATACTTTTTCAACAAAGGCACATGAAGTACAGGATGGATGCTCTCTAATTCTAAAGGTAGATTTAACTTATAAGCCACAATGCCTACTTTCTTCACTATAGAAAATAGGCCTATATATCAAGGACTTAGCTTTCCTTTCTTACCATATCTCATTATTCCTTTCCTAGGTGACATTTTCAAGAATACTCAATAACCCACTTGGAATTCTAAATCCTTTCTTCTCTTGTCTGCATATGATTTTTTACAACTTTGAGTAGTTATTAATTTTTCTCTGATGAGCTTGATTTTTTCATTTGCATCTTGAACCAAATCTAGGCCTAACAAATTTGTTTCGCCTACCTCAAACTGCCCAATGGGACATCTACAATTCCTCCTCTACAATGCCTCAAAAGAAGTCATTTGAATCAAGGAATGATAACTATTGTCATAGGCGAATTCAATTAAAGGCAAATATCACTCCTAACTACCATCAAATTCTAACACACAAGCTCAAAGCATATCTTCTAGAACTTGAATTGTTTTTTCAGATTACCCATCCATTTGAAGGTGGAAAGATGTACTAAAATGAAGTTGTGAGCCCAAGGCCTCTTGAAAAGATCTCCAAAATCACATGATGAACTGGGTTTACTGATCAGATATGATAAACAATAGGATAGTATGAAGTGATGCAATCTAATTCAGGTACAATTGAGCATACTGGGAAGCGAATAAATAGTCGTAACTGGAAGAAAATGGGCACTTTTTGACAAACAATCCACAATTACCCACATAGAATCATAGCCTTTTGGTGATCTTGGTAGTTCAATAAGAAAATCCATGGTAACTTTTTCTCATTTCCACTCAGGAATTTCTAAATTCTGGTGTAAGCCTGCTACTCTCTAGTGTTTGGCCTTAACTTGTTAACATGTGAGACTTCAGGAGACAAAATTTGTTATGTCATGTTTCATTCCTTCCTATTAATATCCTGTCTTCAAATCTTGGTATATCTTGTTACTACTTGGATGCATAGCATAGGATAAAGAATGGGCTATATGCATAATTTGTTATCGCAATTTATCAACATCAGGCACCCATATTTGACCACAATAAGTTAAAGCTTCCTGTTCTTCTCTTGCCAAACCCAAATTTGGTTCCTTCTTCATTTTGTCAAACAGCATGTTAACATTCGCGCCTTGAACTTGTGAACCACAATTTTCTCAATAAGGGGAAACTATACCTGCATGTGTGCCAGAAATATTCCAAGTTCTTATGCTATTCATACTTCTTGAGTTGCCATGATAGATAAGTAATAACTCTGCCATGCTACATTAAAACATATCCAAGGCCAATCCTAGAGGTATCACAATAAACTATATAACAGCTACCACTTGTAGGTAATGCCAGCACTAGTGTTATGGTCAAACACTCTTTGAGTCACTGAAAACTTGCTTCACATGAATCAAACCACACAAATTTGACATGTTTCTAAGTCAACCTGGTCAAGGGGGTTGAAATCCAGGAGGAATCCTTCACAAAATAGTGATAATATCTAGCTGAATCTAAAAAGCTACGAATTTCAGTCACTGAGGTGGGTCTAGGCTAATTTTAAACCATTTTTCACTTTCTTAGGATTACCTTCCTTGGAAACCACGTATCCTTGAAAAATCATACTAGACAACTAAAACTCACAGTTTGAAAATTTGGCATACAACTAATATTCTCTAAGAGTTTGCAAAACCATCATAAGATGTTGCTCATGTTCTTGGTCACTATAGGAATACACCAAGATATCATCAATGAACATGATTACAAATCAATCAAGGAAAGGTCAGAATCATCAAATCCATAAAAGCTATAGGAGCATTCAACAATCCAAAAGACATCACCAAAAATTCATAGTGACCATATCAAATGTGAAAGGCAGTTTTTTGAATGTCTTCCTCCCGGATTCATAGTTAATGATAGCTTGAACATAAATTAATCTTGGAAAAATATTGGGCACATTGGAGTTAATCAAACAAGTCATCAATTCTTGGTAGATGATATTTACCTTTCAGTGTGACTTTGTTTAACTACCTATAGTCAATACACAACTTCAAAGTTCCATCCTTCTTCTTCACAAATAACACCGAACTCCCCATGATAAAGTGTTAGGCTGAATAAAACCCTTGTCCACTAAATCTTGTAATTGTACTTTCAATTCTTTTAATTCACCTGGTGCCATCTAATAAGGTGGAATAGAAATAGGTTGGTACCTGGGCAACATCAATACAAAATTCAACTTCTCGTTCTAGTGGCATTCCATGTAGTTCTTCAAGAAAGATACCTAAGAACTCTTGAACCACCGATATATCTTCTACCCTTTTCTCTAATTGTTTTGTATCCATGACATAGGCCAGATAAGCCTTATATCCTTTTCTAATCATCTTTCTAGCATTCAAAGTGAAAATAAGGTTAATAGGAACATCATTCCTATCTCCATGAAGTAAAAGGGAATTTCTATCTGGTATATAAAAACTAACTAGCTTAGTGTAACTATTTACACATGCATGATGTGTTAATAACCAATCCATGCCTAGGCTAATGTCAAAATCAACCATATTTAACACAATCAAATCAGCAAGTAAAATAGTTCTGTGCTTATCAATTCCACAAGAAGATATCATATCACAAGCAGTCAACGTCTGACCTAAAGGAGTAGATACTAACAACTGTGATTCTATAGGGAGCCAGGGTCTAGCAAGTCATACTGCAAGGTAAGGATGGATAAATGAGTGAGTTGCACCTGGATCAAATAGCACATGAGCTGGAATAGAATCAATTGATAAAGTACCTGTGACTATCGCATTGGAGGCTTGGGCATCCTATCTAGTCAAAACATATACTCTCGTAATAACTCTTTGTCTGCTACCACGACCTCTACCAAAAGATCCTTTACTTCCCCTTCTCCCACCAAGTTAGATGATGGTGGCCTTACAGATGTTGCAAGTGGAGGCATAATATTTCCTGATGCACTTGTAGCCCTGTTACCATTAAGTGGGGCTGCTGGATAAGGGCGGTCTCTTACCATATGACCTATCTATCCACATCTAAAGCAAGCTCTAGTTTCTTGTTTACAAACCCCTGAGTGAATTTTCCCTTAAGTCTAACATGGTCCTGGTACATCAGGTCTAATAGGAGTAGGGTAGTTGGAGTTAGATCCTCTAAAAGGGCGATAACTTGAAAAAGTAACACCTGTTGATCTTTTACTCAAATTATCTCTGCTTGGGTCCCACGGTGGAAACTTCATGACAAGCCTCCATGAAAGAGGTGTATTAGAAGTTGAAGATAATGGTCATCTAGAATCTCCACTTGTATCCTCATATTTTAATTTTTTTCACTGCACTACTTTAAGCCTTCCTTCCTTCCTTCCTTCCTTTCTTTCTTTCCATAAACCTCAATTCTAATTCAATGGCTTGGTTATAAACTTGCTCATACGTAATGCCCTCTGAAACTTGAATAACACTAAAGTAATTGTCATTGAGGCCATCAACAAATTTTCTAGCCTTGTTTTTCTTAATAGGGGTTATGTGCCTTCCAAACTAAGATAAATGAAGAAATTGAGTAGCATACTTTGAAACTGTTGACCCCTTTTGCTTAAGACTATTAAATTCCTGCAATTTAGTAGATCGTTGTCTTTCAGGAAAGAGTTGTTATAGGAAAGCTGTATGGAATATTTCCCATGTGTTTGCTAGTTCCATTATTATATTTTCTCCTATTTATTAAATAATAAAAAATAACCAAATCTATTTATGGAATTAATAATTAATATCTACAAGACAATTACTAATTTTAAAAATTAATAAAATCAAAATCTATATAATTTCCAACATAAAAATATACGTAATTCTTAAAGTAATTTCAACAACACTATTAACTATATCATTTAACTACTTAATCTTACAGAATCTAATTCAAAATGTATGTAATTCACCAGTTATAATTAGTCAATCCTAATTCAAACATACAAGAAAATATAACTAATAATTAAAAATTAACTCCTACTATATTAAAACTTATGAATAATTAATTAACTAATAATTAAAAATATGTACTAACCTTAATATACAAGTAAGATAAGTCATAAAAAAATTGATATAGAAACTAAAGTCCAAAACTACAAAAAGAAAAATAAGATAAACTAATTAACTAATAAAACACATAATAGTTAAACAAAAATAATCGCTAAAAATGTAAAATAAAGCAATTAGAATAATTTAACTGATTTAAATTTATAAAAAAAATATCTTCAAAGCGTAAGAATCAAGTTAGGAAAGTAAAAAAGATCTCTCATGCAACACAAAAGGTAAAAGGAAAATGCAAATGAGTAGCAAAACATGTGCCCGTCATTTAAAAAGTTTTTCAAATTTCCAACAAATTTTTCTATTGAAAATCCATCATATAATTATTTCTATTGAAAATAACAAGCAAAATTTTTAAAAATTATTGCTCCTTTTTTGATGGATTTTTTTGTTGAAAATAATTGTACAACGGATTTTTTGATATATTTTCAATGGATTCTTCAATGAATTTTTTTCGTCGATAACCAATAGTCTTTTCCTTATTAGTCGATTTTTTGATTGATTTTTGACGAAAAAATCCATTGAAATTTATCGAAAATTGTGTTATTTTTATAGTGATAATAATAAAATAAATTCAATATTTTTTGTAGTAATAATAATAAAATTTATCAGAATCTATCGAAAATCGCATTATTTTTTTTTTGTAGTGATAATAATAAAATAAATTTATTATTCTCAACATAATATAGAAGAAAACTTTTAATAACTCAACATCAAAAGACTCAGCTAATCCCATATTCTCAACATAATCATGATACATTTACACTGCTAAACCTTTGGTTAGTGCATTTGTGAGCATATAATTCTTGGAAACATGCTCAATGCAATTTGATGCTCGCGTATCTTGTCTCTGACAAATTCATACCTCACATCAAAGTGTTTTGTACAAGCATTACTTTTATTATTTAGAAAGAAGCATACAGTAGCAACATTGTCGCAATATATACTTAAGGGCCTCAAAATGCTCTCAACAATATTAAAAATAGATATGAAATTCCTTAACAATACAACTTAATGAGTAACTTCATAACATGACATAGTTTATTTCCATAGTAAAGGTTGCTATAAGTGATGCTTAACACTTTTCCATAAAACAGCTCGTATTGCCATCATAAAAATGTATCTAGATGTCGGTTTCTTATCATTTGGACAACCAGCAAAATCAAAGTCTGAGTATTCTATGATAATAACCTCATCAGATCTCCTATAGGTCAACATATAATTATTTGTATCTTGCAAGTACCTCATAACTTTCTTTGTAACAATTCAATATCTCTAACCAAAATCACTCAGATATCTCCCTAGTACACTAAGTATAAAAGCTATATCTAGATGTGTACATACCTAAGCATACATCAGGCTACCTACAATGGAAGCATATAAGACCATTTTCTTTCTGGATTTCTCTTCATCATTTTGAGGATATTGGGCTTTAAAAAGAATCTCATCTTTTTGAACAATGATAGCATGTATCCATATTGAACTTTTTCAACACTTTCTCTATATATGATTTTTGAGACAAGTCAAGAAAGTCCCAAGATCTATCACGATGAGTTTGTATGCCTAATACAAAAGAGGTGTCACTAAGATCCTTCATGTCAAAATGTTATGATAACATTTGCTTTGTCTCATTCAATAGGCTCTGTCATTACTAGCAAAGAGAATATCATCAACATACAATACAAGGATCATAAAACTATCTGCACTCATCAAGTAATAGATACATTAATCCATAGTATTCTCATTGAAACCAAAGGAAGTCATTATCTCATCAAATTTGAGATATCACTGTCTCAATGCTTGTTTCAAATCATATATAGACTTCATCAATTTACACACTAAGTATTCTTTACCCTTCTCTTATAAACCATCTAGTTGTTTCATGCAAATGGTTTCTAACATATCACCATTCAAAAAGGATGTTTTAACATCCATCTAGTGAAACTCTAGATTAAAATGAATCGCTGGCATCAAAACAACTCAAAATGAGTTCTTAGTCGGAATTAGCAAAAAAGTCTCTTTATGGTCTATACCTTTTTTATAAGTATAGCTCGTTGCTACTAATCTAGCTTTATACATTTCAATTTCACCTTGAGCTTTCTGCTTGGTCTTAAAGACCCATTTGCATCCAATTGTTTCACAACTAGCAAGCAATTCCTCCATATCCTATACATTATTCTTATACATTGAAGCCAATTCATCTTCCATAACATTCATCCACCCTAAAGTTTGGAGTAGAAATGGCTTCTGAAAAGTTCATGGAATCTGAGTCATCATTAATATCGAACTCATGCTCTAGCAAATAAATTATGTAATCATTTGAAATCATCAGTTAACATATCCTTTGAGATCTCTTCAAAGGAACCTCTTTAGTTATAGCATCTAATTCTCTATTCTCAATCATGGGTTGCACTAGATCATCTTGTGAAACTATCTAAAATGTTCTAATTGATGGAGCCATTAGTGGGACAACACTTTGCTCTTCAGTCATTGAAGGGACAACATTTCGTTCTTCTCTAAAGAAGTAATACAAGATGCTTCATTCTTACTCTTTAATTTATTTTCAAAATAAATAGTATGATATAATTCAATAACTCTTATAGAATGAGTTGGACAATAAAACCCACTACCTCTAAAGCCATTATTATAGCCAATGAAGTATCCAATTATGATCTTTGAATCAAGTTTCTTAGTGAGTGGACTATATGGCCTTACCTTAGCTTTATAACCCAAAACATAGAAATGCCTTAAACTATGCTTTTTCCTATACATTAGCTCAAATGGAGTTTTAGGCATAGATTTGTTAGGAACTTGACTCAAAACATATGCAGCAATTCTCAACACACTAACCCACAAAAATTCTGGCAAAAAAAGAATGGGGTAACATACACCTTGCCATATTCATGAGCATCCAGTTTCTTCATTTTATAATACCCATTAGAAAAAAAATGCATGACTTTTGACGAAAATTTCCATAGAAAATTATGATATTTCCTTCAGAAATACCAATTTCTAACAGAAAATAGTTATCGGGAAAATTATCATAAAATTTTTTTCCTTTGGAATAGCCATTGAAAATCCGTTGGAGATTCTACTGAAAATTCCATCTTAAAAGTTGTCGGAAAACCATAAGAATAAACATAATTCTTTTTAAAATTTTAATTACTATAATTTTCTAAAATTCCATTTTTTATTTTTATTAAAATATTTAAAAAATAATAATTTTAATTAGTGATAAAATTAATTTTAATATTTTTTAAATCTAATTTCTAAAAATTAATATTTAATTTATAATAAAAAAATTAAAATATGATGCACACGAATAACTATGAATATATGAAATTAGTAAAATAATTCATAAATTATATTATTCAAATCAATGATGCATGAAATATATTATTCAAATAAAAACATAAAAATATAACTATAACTAAAGATCGAAGAGGAACTTATCATCAATCTCCTCCTGGGTAGCATCCTCTTGCCACTGTTATAGGTTGTGAGCCATCCAATATATCCGATTGATGGTGGTCAAACCAACTGTAGCATTGTTTGCGATGGCAATGGATAAATGTAAGTGAGAGGTGGCTGGCAGTAGGTAGAAGCTAGTGGTAGCCATATGGATAAGGATAAGGTGGAGGAGGAAACAGTGGATGCTGGCTTAACTGAGTCTATAGAAGGTGCTCTGTCCAAGCAAAAATAAGATGCATTTGCTAGTACATCTTAGCAACAATGTGCATGAGCCGTTCCACTGCAACATGCAATACACTCTTGGTGTGAGATGCAGCAGCCGATATAACTGTCCCCATAATGGTCTTAAACCCCAACCTGTAGTCCCGTCCCTTCTTGGTCTCGTCCATAGTGTCCACCCACAAATCACGACTAGATGACCTTATCACATCACCAGTCTTGTCCCCAAAGCCCTCGGGACTTTTCTATACTAAGTCCTAATTTCTTTTGTTGAAATTCTTCTACAAATTAAAATAACTAATTATTTAATATTATAAATGTAATACTTTTATTACCAAGCATACAATACATTAACAATGAAATTACAAGTTAAAAGAAGCACATAGGATTGTGTAGCTTAAGGTGAGATCCACTAGTTGTCCCTTTGGATATGGGTATGGTAGAACAAGTTATCCACAAGTAGTTTGACCCCAGTTTTAAGTATATCCAATATGAAAATTTTCATAGATAGTACAGATTATGGTATGAGCGTACCTACAACAATGCAAATGGCATAAATAACATTACCATATATAGTCGATGCTCTCTTATGGGATGGATTCACTAGTGTGTAGGGAGCAACCCTATCCAATTACATCCAAGACCCTTTTTTCTCTTATTCTGCTTGAACTTGGACATTAAATTAGGGTCTTCCTAGTACTTGAGAAGCTTTTCCCACTTCTCGTTCCCGATCTTGCTTGGTTGAATAGGTCTCTTCTTCTGCACTTCATTCATTATATCCTTCATTTTGTTGGAACCCTTGTGGTTGAAGTTAATCCGTATGTTATTCTCATAAGAAGGGTTCCATTTCCAATGCTTCTACAATTAAAAAATAAGCAAAACATCAAATAGTTAGAGAAAGTTAAAAAAAAATTTAAATTATAAAAAAGTATGGAAACTTTACCCTAAACTCTGCATGTAGCATCCTAAGGGTGGGCCCTAGAATACTCTTCCATGTAAGCTATACACTCGCATACTTACTTATAATGATGTGGTGTATAATGCCTACTAGCTCGTGAAATATAGTTAAGAAATTAAAAAATAAAGTTCATGTCAAAAATAAAGTTCATAATCAATAATACATACCCTATCTTGTATGACATAATGGTCTCTCCATGACCAAGTATGGGTACCCCAAGGAGTGTGGTTGTTTGGTGGCAAATGCCATTCCTGAAGATGGAGGCATTGTCCATGATAGTGTCCCCTATGTCTCTAGGTATGGGTCATGACGCTACAACTGTGTCTATGTTGACACCTATGCAAATGGCTCCATTTGGCTAGATGTAGGTTAAGGTGTAGGCATGAAAATATAGCCAAGCTAAAATATAGTTAGTAGGCTCTGACTAGCCATCATATGCGAACTACTACCAGGAGAATTATATGGGAACCTCATCCCTAGGACTATTGTCTTCTACTTTCTCATCCACCCTTGTGGCCTATCATATGCAAATATTCACACATAACATAATTGAAAAATAATCATATATATATATATTGAAATATGAATAAAGTAATTTAGAACTCATATATATGGGTAACAAATTAACATGTCACATATCGAATGGTAGTATCATTCATCTGGTTCCTCTTATGTATCTTTTTTCATCATTTTCATCCTTTTCTTCGTCTTCTTCGACATTGCCTCTTGTTCTACATCCATTAACCCATCCACCTTCTCGTATCTACCATCTTCAACATGCAAATTAACAATTGAATCATCTGCAGGAATCAATTATGGTGCATATGACATATAATTATCCTGGTAAGCAAGTTCTAATGTGTGTTCATCCTCGACCATTCTATAAGGCTTGGTCTTTATAACAACCCACCAACCTTATTTTATCTCTCTTTGTTTGTAGGTATGGTGCATAATACATTCATGTTACTTATTGTGCAATAATGAAGGGATCATACTTGGTATATCATCTTGTATGTTTGATTTTAACCATGTCGTATTGGGGTTGCACTCTCATACTATGACCTAACACAGGATCAAACCACTTGCACCACCCTTTTAATTGGTATCCTGGATACTTAAACTGTACAATCTCTTTAAGAATGATATAAAAGTCATATTCCCCCATTGTGACATTCCCTATATACCTTTCACATATACTTCATTGTTAATTATTTTTTCCCTTGACTCTATTGGTGTGTGTGAAACTTATATCAATTGACAAAATACATTGGAAATGTTTTGACCACCCTTAGAGGATCCAAAGCTAAATCCAACAAATATTGATTGACGACACCATTTGAGGGACTATGAACCTGAAAGTAACACAATTTCATATCAAAATTTCATCATACAATTGTAAACAATGTCACATTAGAAAATTAATTATTGGTTATACTTACAAAAGAGTGAAACTATGAAGCGAGCTAAGCATCGATCATTGCTTCGATGTCTTCATCTTGCATATTTGGAGACATAGTCTTCAACCAATGAACAAACATATTAGAGGAATAACAATTTAGGAAATTAATATTCTAAATTTGATGAAATCAAACTCAAAGATACAGAATGATTTATTGAGATAGCTACACAAATATTTACTCTTTAAATGGCTCCATTTCTTTATAGTTTAAAAACACGTGTATTATGGTTGATTTCAATTATTCATCATCCAAATATTGCTCTTGGTGAAACCCAGCATAACGTCCTAGAAGATTGAAGATGGAAAGACTAAGCTCTATGGTTGTATCGCCACCCCAATCATCATTCCTACCAATTCTTGTGTTTTAGCATTGCATATTAAGGTTGAAATAGAATTAACAAAACTGAGCTATCAAATACGTTTCACATATTTTTCCTTCAGATCTAACTTTGTTGTCGACTTTTTTCTTTAACTTGTTAAAAAATCTCTCAAATGAATACATCCATTGATATTGTATAAGGTTGCCTACCCTTGCTTTGAATGACAAATGAATGAGCAAATGCTCTATTAAGTCAAAAAACCTGGTGAGAAGATTTATTCAAGCTTGCATATTATTAAGGGAATATTTTGTTCCATTCAAAGAAATTCCTCTTCTCATGGGATTTTAGTAAGCACAATTCCTTAAAGAATTGACTCAACTCAATTAAGGCCTTCCATACAAGATCTAAGAGTCCAAAAAAGGTAATAGGAAGCAATTTTTCCACAAAAATATGATAGTCATGGCTTTGCATATTAAGTATCTTATCATTACCTACATTGACACACCTATCCAATTTGGAGGCATAATCATCAAGCATTCTTAACTCCTTGATCCATTCATAAACTACCTTTCTTTCATTCAAGCTCAAGGTGTATGAAGGTTTAGGTTTATATATTTTTCCATTCTATAGCCTCTTTAAGCTCTAACTCACTTCTTTTTGCAGTATTCTAGCAAATCTAATAACATCTTAATATTGTCTTTGGTTTTCCCTTTAACATTTATCACTGTAAAAAACAATTATCATAGTTATTCTTCTCTATGTGCATGACATCGAAATTCTGTTAGAGTAAGTTAGATTGCCAATATGACAAGTCCTAATATATACTTCTCTTAGTCTAATTGTGATCTAACCTATATCTTCACATCCTGATTGGCTATATTTTTCTTATAAAATATTAACTATGCAATTATAAATAGTATTACACTATGAAACCCAACACCAATAGATCATTTAAGACTTCATAATATAATACAAGAATTGAACATTACATTCCTAAAACTTAACATCAATAGAGCATTTAAAATTTTAAAAATATAACAAACAATTTTAGCACTCACATTATCACCAACAAATTATGTTAACAATATTGTACTAATAGGACATACATATTACTAACATAACACTCTCTTTGATACAATTAAAATTTTTGTTTTAGTAAAATTTTATGTAATTAGTCCTACGATAGGTGAGTACAAAATTGCACAAAATTTTATGGCATAACATGAGTAATATAAGTCCTACATAATTTTATTTTCATGCATACAAACATGCAAAATTCAAATAATAACTAAACAGTATCAAAAAATTTTGGAAAAATTAAAGACAACAATGCTACATGTTAGAATCATATGGTAAAATTTTCAAACCCAAATAACATCAAATTAGCACTCAAATAAATTGATAAAAATAATTAAAATAATATTATTTTTAGAAAAATCTAAAAAAAATCCATAAAAATCAAACTGAGAGTGGAGGCCATCATTGGCATCATCACCGCTATCTACCATCATTAGGGCTGTGTGTGGCAATTGGTATCATCTTCCTTGTCCAATTTCCAAATTTCTTATTTTTCAACCCAGTTTCAACCAGAGTTTAATTCTTCATATCCAATCACATTTTGGATATATTGTTATGTGCAATCAAATTAATCTAAAACTAATTCCCAGATCAATTTCATAAACTCTGGTGCTGAATTAAATAATTTTAGCTAACAAATACTGAACTCACTAAGTTGCTTGAATCAAATTTTTTTCAAAATTGATGCGACTGCAATTCAGATTTTTAGAAATTTATTAAGGGCTTTTATTTATCTGATCATACTAGTAATTAAATGATAATCAATTTGAACAAATACCCTACAATTAGGTCGAATTTTGACCCAAAAAAAAAAAAATCTTGCCACCTAAATAGCCTTCACAAACTTAATAAATTTTAATTTTAAACAGTATTGATTCAAATTTATTTGTGCATTTTGCGCATTACATGTTTTTTAGATGAAATTATAAATTAATTTGAAAAACTTCCCTTTAAATTATTCAAATTTGAAAAATTAGATTTCCTGCAATACCTAAATTAATCCAATTTGTGATTTCATCCCAAAATTCACCATCAATTCATACTATACAATAACTCTGAAAGAAAAAAAAATTCATATAAAAAAATCCATATTATTTCCCATCAGTAATTATGGATAACCTAGCAGTTTAAACACATAAAATTTTAAAACAAAATTAGTATAAATTTGAACCTTGCAAGATAAAAAAAATTGACTCTGATATCAATAGTTAAAAATTGAAATAATAAAATTAAATAATTAATCTAATCTATTACATTATATTATAAAGCATCAATATCTATAACTAATTTAACTAACAAATAATTAACATACTTTGTACTGATTGTGAATCATGAAGACAAAAACTTAGTTAAGTACACTACTCACAAGTTCTAGTAGAAAAACAGAAAAAAATTATTCTGAAGTCTTAATAGGACAACCACAGTTGATACTAGGATGTGAGTAAGAATATGCTTTATTATAATCTTATTGAATCAATTGATTCATTATCATAGATCAAATTATAAGGCTCATGTATTAATTAACTCATCTTATTTAATTGTTATTATGTTAAATCCATCCAATTCAATAGATAATTAAATTATAGTAATTTAATGTAGAAAATTCTAATATTTATTACCCTTTTCGCTCTCTCAATGTGTGTGTGTGTCTGTGGCTTTAACAATATTTATTATTAAGGGAATATTTTGTTCCATTTAAATCAATCTTTCTTCTAAAGGATTTTGTTAAGCACAATTCCTTAAAGAATTGACTCAACTCAATTAAGGCCTTCCATATAGGATTTGAGAGTCCAAAAAAGGTAATATGAAGCAATCTTTCCATGAAAATATGACCGTCACAACTTTTCATATCAAGTATCTTATCATCACCTACATCGACACACCTATCCAATTTGGAGGCATAATCATCAAGCATTTTTAACTTCATGACCCACTCATAAACTACACTTCTTTCATACAAGTTTAAGGTGTAGGAAGCTTTAAGTTTATATATTTTTCCATTTTATAGCCTCTTTAAGCTCCAACTTCCTTCTTTTTGCAATATTCTAGCAAATCTAACAACACCTTAATATTGTCTTTGATTTTTGCTTTAACATCCATCACTGTAAAACACATATCATAGATGTTCTTCTTTATGTATATAGCATTGAGATTGTGTCGAAGTAAGTTAGATTGCTAATATGAGAAGTCTTAATATATACTTCTCTTAGTTTAATTATGATCCAACATATACCTTCGCATCTTGATTGGCTAAGTTTCTGTGACTTTTGAAGTGGAATAAACTCGATCAAAAAGTTGTTCACCGATTAATCTTAGAGGTGATTTGGATCTTTCCACTCTATATTTGATGAAGTATTCTTGTTTCTTCTATAAGGATGATCATATGGTAAAAATTGTTTATGATAATCAAACCATGATTGTTTCCTCCCATGCTTTAAGGTGAATGCTTTTGTGGATTCCATATATATCGAGCAAGGTAATTTCCTAGCCATCTGTCAACCAAATGACATCCTATATATATCAAAAAGTCATTAATGGTCCACATTAGTGTGGACTTCATTTGAAAGTTTTACTTCATTGAAATGTCATATGTTGGAACATCATCACTTCACAAAATAAGTAACTTATCTATTAATGGTTGCATGAACACATCAATTTTACTCCTTGAATTTTTTGGACCTAGGATAATCAAGGTCAAGAATATATGTGGAGTTGTCATACATATATCCAGAAGTAAATTGTAAGGAGTGACTATTACAGGCCAACATGAATAAGGTGTAGAGTTATGATCAAGTGGAGAGAATCCATTAGAACACAACTTAAGTCTTACATATCGAGGATTGGCTATAAACTCTAAGTACTTTTGGTCAAATTATTTCTAAGCTTCTCCATCTGAATGATAACAAAGAACATTTGTTTCCTTTCAATTATCATGATGTTATCTCTTATAAGGAGCCAGTTTCATCGAATAGTATAACCTTTACAACCTCGTGATTAATGGCAAATAATACATTCTCTTGAAGGGAACTTTTTTGCTATCCTGACCTGTCTTCCATTCCTTATACTAAGGTGAACCACAAATTCTACATTCTCTATCAAATCTAGCTTATTTGTAGAACAATATGCACCTTTTCATATAACAATCCAATTTCTAATGCCCCAATCCTAACTTCTTCACTGACTTCCTCATTTCATAAAAGTTAGGAGGAACACCATTATCAAACAAGTGTGTCTTGGTCCTATGCTGTATAATCTGATCAAAGGAATTCTGTGATAAGTTTAAGTCAGATTTTATGCTTAATATCCTTATTGTTAATGACAACTCTGAATGGTTAGTACAACCTATCCATAATAGTTGATGTGCAGTTTCTAATATTTTATAAAAGTTCTGGGCATCTCTATTTCGAGACTCTTCTATATTGTGTTCAAAATGAATTGTAATGTCTGGTCAACTAGCATCCAATATTATGTTCTCATACCTATTATTGTCACACCATTAGAAGATTCTCCCTTTTCTATAGGTCTTTCCTCACCATGATCACTTTACTATCAGTAATCATATTTAAATCTAAATCTATACAAATTAATCTTAACTTCATCAGAAGGTAAAAAATTTTATGTTTATATTTGGAGCACGGACACCTTATCCAATGCTCACGTAAATAAATTGGTTGATTTTTTTAAAATAAAAACGATAAATTCTTCCACATTATAAAAAACTTCATCTTATAATGTTTTAAAAAAAGTCTATTATACATCCACCTATGATGTTCTAGAATTTTCATATTTTATTTTTTGAAATTAATTGAAATAGGAGAAAAGTACTAAATATTTGATAAACTATTTATAAAATTTTCATATTATATAAATAGTTCCATTATTATATTTTCTTCTACTTAGTAAATAATAAACAATAAGTAAATCTCTTTATGAAATTAATAATTAATATCTACTAGACAATTATTAATTATAAAAATTAACAAAATTAAAATAGATATATAATTTCTAAAATAAAAATAAGTTCTAACTCAAACTATATATAATTTCTAAAATAATATCAACAACACTATTAAGTATATCATCTAACTACTTAATCCTACTTAATCTAGTTCAAAATATATATAATTTATAAATATAAGTCAAAATATATAATTAGTCAATTTTAATTTAAACATACAAGAAAATACAACTAAGAATTAAAAATTAACTTTTAGAATATGAAAATTGTCAACAATTAATAAATTAATAATTAAAAATATGTACTAACCTTAGTGTCTAGGCAAGAAAAATGGAAAAAAAAAACTAGTACACAAACTAAAACTCAAGACTATATAAAGCAATATAAGAAAAACTAATTAAATCTTGAGACATGTAATAATTAAACAAAAATAATCAATAAAAATGTAACGGAAAGTAATAAGAACAATTTAATCAATTTCAATTTGTGAAAATACCTTACAAGTACAAGAATCAAATTGAAAAAGCAAGAAAGAGTTCTGGCGCAGGGAGGAAGAAAAAAAGAAGGAAAATGAGTGGCATATCGTGCACCCAACCATTTAAAATTTTTTGAATTTTTCAATGGATTTTTCTATCAGAGATCTGTCATATAGTAAGTTTGTCAGAAATCTGTCATAAAAAGCGAGCAAAATGCTTTAAAATTCTTGTCTAGTTTCCAATGAAATTTTTTATGGAACTTATTGTACAATGGATTTTTAAATATTTTTGACGGATTATGGTGTTGGTAACCAATGGCCCTTTCAATTTCAATTACTTTTCCAACAGATTTTTCTATCAGAAATTTCAATCATATGTTTTTTTGTAGTGACCATTTTGCTCTAATGTAACTGGCTTCTATTCCACACTGATGTAGATATCTAGCAAAAAGACCAATGTTTTTTCCTATTTCATCATATCTACCATAATATTCATTATCTCTGTTTGAATTAACATATTTAATCTGCTTTCCCAGCTTAAGGTCAATTATAGCCTTGAATTAAAGACATTTACTAATTTAGACTTTTTTTGTGAGAAGTTCTACTTATCTAAATCTTGAATAGTCATTAATAAAAGTGATGAAATATTAGTATCTACTCATAACACTAGGTGAAATGGGTCCACTAATATCACTATGGATTAACTTTAGAACTTCCTATTTTCTAGTTTTTTTCCCTTTTTCTAGTTTTAGCTGGGAGTTTTCCTTTGATAAAATTTATACAGACACTGAAATATAAGAAATCCAGATGATGCAAAGCTCCTTCTTTTATCATTTTTTCCATCCTTTCTTGAGAAATATGGCTCAATGGCCTATGCCAAAGCATTGAGGATTTTTTTATCTACTCTACCCTTTTTCTTTCCAACATTTGTGTTTATGGAATTTGCAAAATCTGGATCTAAATCAAGTTTATATAAACCATTGCACAAAGAACTGGTGCCAATAGTAGTAGAATCATAAAACAAATTAAAAATCTCATTTCCAAAATAATAAGAATATATATCCTTTTTGGCCTAATGCAATAACTGAAATTAAGTTCTTTCTCATGGAAAGTACATAAACAATATCTTTTAATTTTAAAACATGACCAGTAGATAAAAACAAAGAAATAACTCCAATGTGTTCCACTTGCACTCTATCTCCATTCCCTAGTCTAACCCCCAGTTCTCCATCACTTGATTTTGTCAAATTTCTCATTGCTTGTAAACAATTTGTTATATAAATAGTTGCACCAATATCCAACCACTAAGTAATTGATGGAACATCAATAGTATTGGATTTAAAATATACTGAAGTTAGAAGATTATCTTTTTTTTCCTTCTTGAGCCACTTTTTGAATTTGAAGTAATTAACTATTTTGTTCTTATACTTCTTGCAAAACTTACAAGATCCCTTGAACAAGGACTTCTTGGGTTTGTAATGCTGCTCCTGCATCTTATTCTTCTTCCTTTCATAATTTGACTTCGTCTTGTTGTCTTTCCAAAGTAGTTTATTTGCTTGTCTAGAACTTGAACCATGAGAAAAATGATTCACAACTTGAATCTTCCTTTTCTTCATATCTTCCTCAACTTGACTAACAGTGGATATCATCTTATTAATAGTCCATTCACCTTTTTCAGTATTGTAAGAGGTTTTTAGAATATTGAATTGAGATAGGAGAAATTCTAAAGCATGATAGATAAAAAAATTGTCTCCCAAGTTAACATTCATATCTTTCAGGTTGTGATATGCACTAGTTTCTTGATGTGCTTTTGAACTCCATTGACTCCATCATAAACAGTCTTCTCAAGCAAAGAGAGATAGTGACCCTTTTCAGCCTTGTCAAACTTGACATATTTTTTAACAACAGAGTCTATGAAAGTCTTGGCATTTTGTGAGTTAGCAGCATTCTACCTAATGATTTTATCCATAGCGTATTTCATCACCATCAAATGAACCCTGCTTGAATGTGTTTATTTTTCATGTTGTGCCCTCTAAGTAGTAGTGGAATTATCATCAATCACTTGCTCCTCCTCTCTTAAAGCCAGATCCAAATTGGTGATTGCTAGATACAATTTTAGAGATTCAACTTAGTCCTTATAGTTGGTCCGATCCAACGTTTCCACATCGATCAATTGCATAGGTAAAAAGGTCAAAGAAAAATGACTTATGAAATTAATCATAAACACTAATAACGCATGTATAACTTTAATCATGCTATATTTTTCTTATAAAATATTAACTGTGTAATTATAAATAGTATTACACTATGAAACCTAACACCAATAGATCATTTAAGACTTCATAATATAATACAAGAATTGAACATTACATTCCTAAAACCTAACATCAATAGAGTATTTAAAATTTTAAAAATATAACATACAATTTTAGCACTCACATTATCACCAACAAATTATGTTAATAATATTATACTAATGGGATATACATATTACTAACATAACACTCTCTTTGATACAGTCAAAATTTTTGTTTTAGTAAAATTTTATGTAATTGATCCTACGATAGGTGAGCACAAAGTTACACAAAATTTTATAACATAACATGAGTAATATAATTCCTACATAATTTTATTTTCATGCATACAAACATACAAAATTCAAATAATAACCAAACAATATCAAAAAATTTTGGAAAAATTAATGACAGCAATGCTACATGTCAGAATCATATGGTAAAATTTTCAAACCCAAATAATATCAAATTAGCACTCAAATAAATTGATAAAAATAATTAAAATAATTTTATTTAAAAAAAACAATAAAAAATATCCATAAAAATTGATTTGAAGAGTGGAGGCCATTAGTGGAATCATCATTACTATCTACCATTGTCAGGGAGGTGCGTGGCACTTGGTATCATCTTCCTCATCCAATTTCCAGATTTCAGGTTTTTTAACCCAGTTTCAACCAGAGTTTAATTCTTTAGATCCAACCACATTTTGGACATTGTTGTGTGCAATCAAATTAATCTAAAATTGATTCCTAGATCAATTTCATAAACTCAGGTGTTGAATTGAGCAATTTTAACTAACAAATATCAAACTCACTAAGTTGCCCAAATCAAATTTTTTTTTCAAAATTGATGCAACTTCAATTCAAATTTTTAGGAATTTATTAAGGGCTTTTATTTATCTAATCATTCTAGTAATTAACTAATAATCAATTTGAACAAATACCCTACAATTAGGCCGAATTTTGACCAAAAAAAAAATCCTACCACTTGAACAACCTTCATAAACTTAAAAATTTCAATTTTAAATAATGTTGTTTAAATTTATTATGCATTTTGCACATTACATGTTCTTAAGATGAAATTATAAATTAATTTAAAAAAATATCCTTTTAAATTATTCAAATTTGTGATTTCATCTCGAAATTCAACATCAATTCATACTATACAAAAACTCTAAAAGGCAAAAAAAAAAAATTCATATAAAAACCCATAATGTTTCTCATCATTAATTATGGATAACCCCAATAGTTTGATCATGTAAAATTTTAAAATAAAATTTGTACAAATTTGAACCTTGCAATATGAAAGAAAAAATTGACTTTGATATCAATTGTTAGAATTGAAATAATAAAATTAGACAATTAATCTAATTTATTATATTATATTATAAAGTATCAATCTGTATAAATAATTTAACTAACAAATAATTAACATATTTAATACTGATTGTGAATCATAAAGACAAAAAACTCTTAATCAAGTATATTCTTCACAAATCCTAGTTAAAAAAAAGGAGAAAATTATTTTAAAGTCTTAAGAAGATAAACATAATTGATAATAGGATGTGACTAAGGATCTGCTTTATTATAATCTTATTGAATGAACTGATTCATTATTATAAATTAAATTATAAGACTTATATATTAATTAACTCATTTTATTTAATTGTTATGATATTAAAGTCATCTAATTTAATAGATATATAATTAAATTATAATAATTTAACATAGAAAATTCTAATATTTATTATCCCTCTCGCTCTCACAATGTGTGTGTGTGTGTGTGTGTGTGTGTGTGTGCGCGCGCGCGCGCGCGCGCGCGCGCGCGCCGTAAGATTGCTAAGTGGGGATTAGTCGGTAAAACGCGTCGAAGCCAAAAGAGGGGCAGCGACCCACATGACGTGAAAAGGACAGGGGAAATAGAAAGAAAACAAATTTTGGTAATGCAGTAAAGAGGCTGCTTTATTCGTCATGCAATATGTGGGGCAAAATCTTTATTTGCCTCCAGGACAACTATGGATTCCCTCCCCTTTCCAAAAAAAAAAAAAATTATCACGAGAATTCAAAGGAGAAATAAATATAAAAATATATTAAAATAATAAATTTTAATAAAAAATATAGATTTGTAATAAAAAATTGTATATTTCTTTTTTAAAAAATTAAAAAAATTAAAATTGAGAAATGCAATGCTACAATAGTAGGTGGGGTGGATATTCTCATCATTACCGCAATCAAAAAGGGGTCTCTTTCTCTCTCTCTCAACATTCCTCCCTCCATCTTTCCGTTCATCGCACTGCCAAACTCTCCCTTTTTCCAAAACCAAATCATGCTCTCTAGAATTCCTGTCTCCATGAACTTGCTCACCCAAATTTGCATGCAAACTAATGATGAATTTGATCAAAGTGCATCTGCATTTCAAGCTGTCTGACGGGCGTTTCCCATTAATGACATATGCAATAGCGTGCTGAAATTCCCTTTTCTTTTTAAAATTTGTTTTACATTTAGCACGTACTGGCTATTCAGAAAAAGTTGGTCCTTAAGTGGGGTCACCATCCCTGGTTTGGCTTATAAACTGTTGAGAAAGCAGCACATTTGGTTCAAACTTGGTAGCTTTCTCATTCTTTTGGAACTTGCGCTGGATTTTGAATCCTAGCTAGACACCCGCGCTGTAAAAACTTGGCCTCAATTCAATCCAATTACAGTGTAGAACTAGAAGCATGTTCTAGTTTTGTTGCCGCGCGGTGTTCTCATTCAACTGCATTCTCGTATTTGTGGACCTCAAAGGATGTCAAAGTAGTTAACGAAGGCCATAATAGTTAGAAATTAATATGCATGTTATACCAAAAGGAGAAAATGGCAGTCTTCACCACAAAAAGTATGTTTGTTAAGGGCCCTTCACTTAATCATTCCTGGAATCTTTATACTTTAATCAAGACACCGCACTTCACTCTCTTGAACTTGGTCTGGGGATCTTCTCTGAAAAATTATTCAACTCACCACCATCCATAGTCAATTACAAAATCTACATATATATATATATATATATTTCATGTTAATAGCTCTTACTTAAATTGGCTTCTTAGCCAGTTGCATGCATACCATACCTTCTCTAAGTCAATGGAATTCGAATCAGAGACCTAAGTTGGATGCCTAATGAATACGGCAGTTGCTATTTATTTATTTTTGAAGACTTATAACTGTTTGATTATTTTTCCCAATAATAACAAAGCAATTAAACAAAGTTCCCTCCTATTTACCCTCGTAACTTTGTGAAAACAAAGCTGAAAAGGTGCAAGATAAATGATTACAGGAGTGTTAGGATTCATGGTCGGCTAATAGCCTAATGGACATACTGAGATCTCCACCCATTTTCCCGTTTTGGCTTGTCTCCCTCTCAAACTTTTTGTCTTAATGCAGTATAGAAACATGTTAGTTCTTCGGGAAAAAGTATATTAGTCTAAAATTTTATCTCTAAATATGGATGCAATAAGTTAAATAAAATAGTCAAGAAAGCAATAAAGTGAATGAAAAAAATATATCTTTAATCATTCTTTAATTTTTTTTATCATTTAAAATAATATTTTAAAAATCAAATCAGACAATAAACTAAAAAAGTTTTTGAAATCATGACTTGATTAGCCCAATAGATTAAATTAACAATCAAACTAGATAATATCATAAATATAAATTTATATAAATTTATTAAAAAATAAATAATAACTAATTTATACTGTAAATATAAACTCATATTTTATATAAAAAATAAAGAAATTAAATAAATTAATGAGTTTTTGATAAATTAAGTGTTAAATTTTTTTATTAATTTTTTTGTTACATATAAATTTATTGGACCAACTCAATACAAAAAAAGAAAAATTTAAAAGTAAAAAGAATTTCTTATTAATTTTTAAAAGTTAGACCAATTTTTTATTATTTTTTATTTATCAATTTGGATTAATTTTCAAACCAATTTAATTGTTAAAATGATTTTTTTATATCAATTTAAATTAAATAATACAATAGTTTAACAATCAAATTGATTAGACTATCTAATTCGATCCAATTTTCATAATATTTTCATAATATTGATTAAAAATAGTTATTTAGAGAAGAACTTGGTGTTACATTGCTTAAATTGATTCTAATTGTATATTGTCATCCTATTTATTTTATATGTTATGTTATGTTCATCAATATTTATCAGCAAATTTATCGAACTTTTATCTCCACCCATTTCTCCCTTACATTCAGTTTTTTTAAATTTAGTTAAATGAAGCTCATATGTTCCTATTTTTATAAATATATATTTATTTTTATAATAAAGTAAGTATTTGTATAAAATATAAAAATAAAAAGTAAATATGTATTTTTAAAAAATATATTATTAAATTAAATATTAAAAAAATAAATAAAATAAGTATAATATATCCATCTTGTGTTGTATATTTTTCTCGCAACTTGAGCATAACTTGGATATAGAACGACGTCCCAAGTGCTTTCCTTGTCGATCCAATATCCTCGCTTACTCGGTTTTGATAGCAGATACCTGTCCTACAGTTGCAAAGCTATTGTATTGTAGGGCCAGAGCAGTATCTGCGTCCTGTTTTGAAGTGACCGGAGGGGCAGTTTATCTTGTGCCCGTGAAATCTAATTCAAAGCCTTCATAAACTCAGGCATTAAAACCAAGCACAGCACATTAATGTTTTGCATCCACACCCACCAATCAATTAACTTATTGAGAGGGACGTGGTTAAGACTTGGGGCCTTTCTGGGCACTGCTGAGTTTTAACCACGAGACAAAATAAGGCCTCTGCATTCTGTGTTTCAGAGTTCAGGTCTTTGGTGTTTTTCTTATCTTTTCTGGATTATATTATTTTATTCACATAAAAGAGAAAAAGGGGAAAGTAAGGAGGAGGAGCGCAGATTAAAGCAAAAGAAGATGTCTTTCTCATACACGGATCCCCACAGAATGGAATGAGCGAAGGATGCCTAGCAACCTTGCTGCTGTTACACATTCCTTTTGTTTAGTTTAAAGGAACTTGCTTTCTTCACCTTTAGAATTTTGT
>JANHAO010003246.1:0-26672 GCA_026873985.1 Saraca asoca
AATTAATTAATAGCCTCTTTCAAGGTCTAATAATAGTACTTAAATCAACCTAATTACCTACTTTCATGGAATTAAATTAAATTAAATTAAGCCCTTTAAGATCTATGCAAACCAATAAAGATTCCTAAAGAAACCTTATCTACTTTCGTGATTAAGATCTCTTTATTCAACTATTAGTTTTTCAGTGATAATATTCTCCTTTCGGTACTTCAACTATCTACCTAAGGCATGATAAAACATTAGCCAGATACTTTATCAAAACATTGCAAGCATAATAGTTGAATCAAATTAATTCAGGAAATCATAATAGGAAATTCATCAATAACACTAAAGAATCATAATTAAGCTATTCTCAATCCTAGAATAAAGATTTACTCAGACATAGTAAAGAGAAAAGCAAGATTCTTTAATATCAAAGAAAGCATAATGTTCAAAACAAATAAAGAAAATAAAGAAAGAAAGAAAAGATGAATTAAAAGAAGAACAATGCTGAATATAGATTCTTTAGCTTTTTACCTTCCTTTTGAAGCCTATTTTGCTGACCTAAAAGACAAATGCAGACTACAACAGTACCAAGAACAAATTAACAAAACTAAGATAAAAGTAAAGCAAAAATCAAAAATTAACAACCAATTAAAAGGTGATAATTAACAGTTTTATAAGTATTTTACTTGCTTATCATCGAGCTCTCAGAGATGCCATTGAGGATCTAATTAAGAGAGGGCACTTGAGGGAGTACGTATTGTGGCCTGCAGCATAACAGCCTCCTCAACC
Organism: Saraca asoca; assembly: GCA_026873985.1. Classification (NCBI taxonomy): domain Eukaryota; kingdom Viridiplantae; phylum Streptophyta; class Magnoliopsida; order Fabales; family Fabaceae; genus Saraca; species Saraca asoca. The sequence goes on from JANHAO010003246.1 coordinate 775, forward strand.
TCAACAGGACCCCAAGTAGGAGCAGTCGACTGTAGGGAGAACCATATACTAAACTTGTAATGTGATATGCAAAAGTGGTCCAAATTTTGTGTAGGTTGATTCATGTAGGTTCTTTTAAAATTCTAGAAAGTGTTTTGACTTGGTCTCAAGATTTTGAGAAGCGCGCATTTTGTAAACTGAGTCTCAAGTTATGATTAAGCATCACATTAATGCGACCAATAAGGTATCACACTATCATGGCCTACTTCTTGATATTGCATTCATGAGATCAAGTTCTCACAGCTTGCATGCGATCAAATTTTGTAACTTTCATGCGATTAAGTTTTCGTAGCTCTCATGCGACTTAAAGCTCGTGCATGTAAGCAACTTTCTTAGCCACTACATGCATGCAATAATTTCACCATGCATATGAACAACTTTCTTAGCCATCATGTGCATGTGTGTAACTTAAAGCTCATGTATGAAAGCAACCTTCTTAGCCACTGTGTGCACTCAACGACCTTACCATACATACATTACGATCTAACTATACATATGAGTAACTTTCTTAGCCACTGCATGTGTGCAACTTAAAGCTCATGCATGCGAGCAAATTTCTTAGCCATCGCATGCACGTAGCAATTTCACCATGCATACGAGCAACTTTCTTAGCCATCGTGTGCATGTGTGCAACTTAAAGCTCACGCATGCGAGTAACTTTCTTAGCCACCATGTGTGCGTAGTGACCTTACCGCACATGCAAGCAACTTTCTTAGCCATCGTGCATTGCGATCTTGCCATACACGCGAGTAATTTTCTTAGCCACCGCACCATGCATACGAGCAACTTTCTTAGCCACCATGTGCATGTGTGCAACTTAAAGCTCATGCATACAATCAACTTTCTTAGCCACTGTGTGTGCATAGTGACCTTATCTCAAGTACGAGCAACTTTCTTAGCCACTGCATGTGTGTAATTTAAAGCTCGTGCATGCGAGTAACTTTCTTAGCCACCGCATGCACACGACAATTTCACCATGCATACGAGCAACTTTCTTAGCCACCATGTGCATGTGTGCAACTTAAAGCTCGTGCATATGAGCAATTCTTAGCCACCATGTGTGTGCAGCGACCTTACCGCATGTACGAGCAACTTTCTTAGCCACTATGCATTGCAATCTTACCATACATGCCAACAACTTTCTTAGCCACCACATGTGTGCAATGTAAAGCTTACACATACGAGCAACTTTCTTAGTCATTGTGTGCATGTGTGCAACTTAAAGCTCATGCATGCAAGTAACTTTCTTAGACACCATGTGTGTGTAGTGACCTTACCGTACATACGAGCAACTTTCTTAGTCATCATGCATTGCGATCTTACCATACATGCGAGCAATTTTCTTAGCTACCATATGCATATAGCGATTTTACCATACATATGAGCAACTTTCTTAGCCATCGAGTGCATGTGTGCAACTTAAAGCTCGTGCATACAAGCACCTTTCTTAGCCACCATGTGCATGCGACCTAAATTTCATAGCTCTCATGCGATCAAAATTTCACGGCTCTCACGCGACCAAAAGCCATAGTGTCATACGGCCTACTCATATGTTATTCACTTATATTTAGTCCAAATTTATCGTTCAATTAAAAAACATTTCCGAGTGGCTATTTAGTTATTTTTATGAATAAAATTAACATTTATCATTCGAGAATTGCAGGACAAACAACCAAGTACTTGAAGAAAAAGAAGGAAATTTTATTCATTGAAAAGGCCTCAGCGAGGTATGTTTATATCAAAAAGAGTTAAAATACAAGTTAGAGAAAGCTATAGGTAATTCTTCTAGAAAAAGGATTAACGCACAAAGGAAAAGCTTCCACCAATCAAAGGGCTAGCTGCTAAGAGACGAACCCCTACCACTTGAAAACTCATGAGCTTACCTAACTTTCTTCTTTCAGCCCCCCTGCCTCAGTAGCAACCTCTTCCTCAACTTGACTCCCAAAATTGGGAAATCCGGGAAAGCCCACTAGAGCAGCTGAAAAGGAGAAACCTCATAACCATGAGGATATAATCTGAGATCCATATGAGATCTCTCTACATTACCAAAGAAGTATTAACTTCAAAGCCTCTTATGTAGCTGACCATACATGCCTCACCCAAAAGATGTAGTATCAAAAAATTAGGGGGTTTATCTGAAACTTCCATTCGGTTACTCTCTGAGGGAAGAAGAGGGCTCTTTATGCCTTAAATAGACCCAGCTTGATCTAGCCAAAGGATTCGAAAGGAATCCCCCTAACTACTCTCATTTAATGGCTTGACAAAAAATGAGGCTAGCCCACTAATAATCGCAAGACGTGTTTTGTCTAAAAAATTAAACAGTAGGCTGACCTGAAAGACTTTGACTGCATAGTCGTCCATGGCTAAGATTAAAAATATCTTTTAATTTTGGATCTAGAATGGGCTGAATAAGGGTCCAATAGTAGAAACTTATCCATGCAAGTTTCTGAGTCTCGCAAGGCCCCAATTCACTGAAGTCGCACCTTGCAAAAGGAAGCAAGTGTGTAAGATAAAGGCTAGAGTCACAGTGTATCGCAGCAGCATGAGCTTTTGCTAGTAGAAGTCTAACTCCCAGTTCACAAAGCGAACTGAGAGTTAGGAGACTAGCGTTATCAGTAGAATTTGGCACTGTGAAGTGGGCTGGCAAAAGCCTAGAAAGAGCTGAGTCTAACAAAGGGACAAGTTCGCCAGACCACAAGGTCACTATGCAAAAGACCTCAGCTCGCTGAAGACCCGAGCTTGCTAGTCGAACTAGTTCAAAGTCGCAGACCAGTAGTAACCGTAGCGTACAAGCTCGAACTCACTAAGACGAAGCCTTACCCAACCAGAAGCTTACTGAAGTCAAGCATAAGGCCAATAGACAACGTGCACCACCATTTTGCAAATACGACCATCGGGTCCCATATGCAAAAAGCAACCTGCAAAAGTCAGTCTATAGTATTCTAGGCAGTTTTGTTTATTTAATATTTGATGTAACAGATGTACAGTTTATTTAGTTCCATTTGTACCCCTCCATGTTTCAATAAATAGGGGGCTAGAGCCATTGTAAAAAAGAGAGGGAAAAACGGCATACTAGCAGAAACCTTGCCTGAATCCATAACCAAAATCCTGTAAAAACTCATTCAATATAATAAAATATCTCTGTGGATATAAGGTCCAGTGTCACCCAGATTTGGCTGAACCATGTTTAATCTTTGCGTGTTTCCTTCTTTTCCTCTTTCCTCTAGCCATTCAGTACCTCCCTACCGTCCAAACAATCGGGAAATAGCTTGGGTCCTAAAAGAATCTCCTCCATTAGTCGGATTTGGGTCTAACCAAAATTCACTATCTACAGGATTCAATTCCCCTGAAGATATGCTCTAATATATTCTTCCACATTTTTCTAAATCTTTGTTTCAGTCTGATCAGATTAATAGAGTAAGTTGTCTACTTTTTCAAACCAATAATTCAAATTTAGTCTTAAGAGATCCATTGCTTAAAAGGAAACATTGATCAAATAAAGTTAGATGCTCAATGATATATAGACTTATAGAAACTAATATTTTGATACCCCAAATCATATAAAATATTAGCTTTTCAAATAATTGATTTATCTTGTAGTCTTTACCGACTTCGTTTGCTTTGACCAAAGGGCATAAGCATTATATAGGGATGGCTTTAAGGACAACAAATATTCCAAGATTCTGTTGAGATATAACAGCTGATTTTCTTAGTTGTGAACTATATGACCGGCTAATTTATAACTGCGAAAATATTTTTTGATTTGTTTCTTTTATTTCTTTTATTGTCATCATCAAGACAAAATAAGATTTAAAAGATTTGGTCTTTTCATCTTGGACTTAAAAAGGCACATAGTATTCTTACCCATTTGCTTCCTCAATAAGTATCCATTGTCCCAGATTTACTTAGTCCATAATGTTTAAAATTCATCAACATCACACCTTGATTAATTTTAGTATAACCTGGAGAAGAAGAAGAAAAAATTCAAACTTTTTCAACATTAATTTATTGTTTTACAACTTAAAAGACAAAACTTCCCATTCGGAATAACATAAGCTTCACAATGTTGTATTGATGTACACATTAGGATTTTTGAAGTGACCAAACCAAAGCAAGTTGAAAATTGATAAAAGAGAAAATGAAGGTTAATTCATGCACTTAATAATTATTAGAAAAGATCTCTTATACGTATATAACAGATCATTGTCGCCATCATGGAGACGAATTTTATACCGAATCTGAAGAGCTTGAACTCAGGAAATCAAGGGACTAATGTAGCTTCTAAAACGTGACGATAGAAAGTGACAATGGTAGTGATGGTGGGATTTGGATAAATAGTAAATAGTATACATAGTGGGGGCAAAAGAATAACATAATACTTAACCCACACCCTAATAATCATTCCCTACCTGCATCCACTTCCATCTCAGCTATTTCTCCACCTCACCTTCACATTAGTTTATTCCTCGCCATCTCATTTATTTAATTGAGATAGCCAATAACCAAGGGCAGAAAAGTGAAAAATAGAAAATGCAGCACAGAGGAAGACTTCTCAGTTGCTTTTGAAACCATGATTTTATCTGGATTTTATTTGGACTTTCGAACTTTCCCAATCTTTAGAAATAGTAACTGTGGAGACTTCATTCTTCAGCTCAATCTTCGAGTAACAAATCTCAGGAATAGAACTTGGAGCAATCTCCTTGTTTGCTCAAGAGGCTTTATTTGTTCACATACACTTCTAGAAATTGTTAGAGATTTGGATGGAAACTTGACAAAAGGGATAAATCACTTCAAATGTAAAATTTAAGAGGTAAATTGTTCCTTTTACGAAGTTTAAAGTTTTTTACACATAATATAAAATATAAGAGAATTATACATATTTTAACTCTCTTTTTTCTTATTTTGTCTCAAATAAATGGGTGACTTGGAACGTATAAGATAAGATGAAGGGAATAGCTAAGGTGGCGAGTGGACGTGGGTAAAGAGTGATTATCGAAGTGAGTTGAGCATTATTTAAAGCATAAAGCTTGAAGTATTCTGGGTTGGATCACTCTTTACCGTGGGGACTTTGGATTCTTTACCGTGGCTCTGTTTGGGTCTAATCTTGACTTCTTCATCTATGTCTTGATACCTCAGCCTATTTATAACGTAATTGTTGCGTACAAAAAACACCTTGTCCTTGTTAACGCGAAGCGTATAAAAACAACACCGAATCTTAATTTGAGCCAATGTTGACAAGTTTAACAAGAGCCTCTTTAATGTATAAAAGGAGCACATTTAATTTAAAAAAAAAATAAGACAAATTTTTAACAAAAAACAAAAAAGACAAAACAACTAATTAAAATAGGTAAATAAATCAAAATAATAATTGCTTCAACCCCAGAAACCCAAAGGTATTCAACTGTAAAAGAAAAGAACAAAATGTCAAACTCAATAAAAGAAAAAGGCAGAGACTAATTAAACAAAATATTTAAGAGTATAAAATTTGTGTTGTTTTAACTTAAGTAAATAAAGAAAAATACCATTCAAGTTTCAAATAGTCCCCAGGAGACCAAAATAAGTTTCATTCCCAGTTTTTCATTTGTGTTGTCTTTCTTGTCTTTTTGGTTCGGTAAATGATTTACCTTATTTTATGTTTTATTATCAAAAATAAAATTTGTCACATATCTATATCTCATGAGACAGTAAAACTCCACAAAAACTTTCAATAAATGCTAAAAGATTAAAAAATATATATATAAATATCAAATTTAAGTTATACAAATTTACACGTAATCATTAAATAATTTTAAATACAAATAAATAAAATTCTAAATTTTTATATGATCAACAATTATTTTAAATTTTTTTATCTCAAATTAAGATATCTCTCCTTTAGAGTTTTGCACAATTCATAGAAATACTAATTATAATTTTAGTCATCTAATATACAAGCTACTCACATTTTGTTCTTTTTAAACCAAATATTCTATTTTCATTCCCTTAATATAAAAATTGGAACAAATTAAATTGATAACTTTTATTAAATTTAAGACAAAAAGTCCCAATTAGCATACAAGCCTTCGGCAGAGTTAAAAGCTGACAATCCCCCAAGAATAAATTGTTATACTTCACCTTATTATATTAGAATAAATGCTAATTATATGACTTATCCATGGTAAGAAAACACTTTAGTTTGACCATTACTATCACATAATTAATTGTCCTTCAAGTAATTATCAACTTAAAGTCATGTTAAAGCATTGTCTCAATTAGAATTTTCAACATATAATTTAATTAAAATTACTAATATGGACCATATATAATCCAATTTATATATTAAAAAGACTACAACAAAATATTACATTTAAAAATGATCAAATGCAAAAAATACAGTAGGTGGCTACAATTGTATCCAAGCTTAAAAACAATTAAACAGAACATACGAAGGAAAGAGATTATTATTGGTTTGTGGAGACTTGAAAATGAAGAAACAAAATAGTTATAATAACTTTTTCTATCAGAAAAATGATAACAACTGATTATTCAAATCATGTTCTTGCAAAGGTATTCAACTAATGCTTTATTTATTTGTGTTAATTTTTCATTCAAATTTAACAAATTTTTTTATATACTAATCACATATTTCCCAATTGACACTAATTTAACCCTAATTGTACCCCCATCCTTTCTAATTTTTTCTTTTATCTAAATCCAAAATCGAAAAAATTTTACAAAAATCAAAACTAAATTTCTATCTAGAGTTTCAGATTTAGACAAAAAAAAAAAGAAAAAAAGAGACAATCAGATCAATTTAAATCAAATTGGAGAACTCACAATTTACATATGACTACATGTTTTAAATTTAAACAGAAAATTAGCATAAGTGGACAAAATGTTAATATTACAAATTATAAATTACTTCTTCATGATATTTTAAACCATAAATATATAAATCAAAATTACATGTGGATAAAATGCATTTTTCCCCAAAACTTACCACCTTTTGCATATTACTTTTCAACTATGAAAAAAAAAATTGTTTCTTTGTCAAAAATGCCCGCTGGCTCACTTATTAAACACTCTAGAAATGATTTGAAGGCCATTCATTTAATCGAACATATTCAAGCTCATTTAATTAAATTATAATTTATTCAATAAAGCATAACTAACAATAAAAAAAAAATATAAGAGAATTAAATTTGTTATCTGCCTACCAGAGAGTGAATTTTGTAGTTCACCACAACAGTAGTGCGTCCATCTCTCCTCAGATTGGATAGAACTTCTCCGGTTATACCTGGAAATTTATCAACCCAATCCCAGGTCCCAACCTTTTTATATTGAAGCCCCCTGTCAGTGGGACCAAAACGAAAAGAAAGAAAACCATTATCCTTGGTCTAGTCATGCTCTAAGCTGCCTAGACTATTTTGAAGCATGAAATTGTTGCAAACTAAAAAATACCCGTTGTAATGGAGATGTATAATCATGTTTTGGTTCATATGTCGGGAATTGAAAAAGAAAAGCACTATTTCGCAGAAAAAATCCAATACATTAGTATGAAGGGCATGAGATTGCTGTAGAGTCGATTCTTCATTCTTACTAGGACTAAAAGAAAACCAGAAAAATAAAAGGTTCATTTCTAAGGAAGAAGGAGAGAAACAGATGTGATAAATCTTAATGGTCATCAAGAATTCTGCAGCTGGCATCACTTGGAATCCAACAGAAGTCCAGTCCTAAAGAGCGATCAATTTAACTTCCAAAGGGGATATTTTGATGGCAGTCTTGCCTAGTAAACAAAAATTACCTGCACTAATATAGCGGCAGTGTTGGTGGACCTCCCCAAATGAAAAGCAGCTTTGTCAAACTCAACTGAAATTCCTGTACCAATGAGACAACATATGACTCCCACCAATCCTTTGTATAGCTCTGCAAGCTTGAACGTCAGAGCATCACACTACCAATCCTTTGATCAAATGGAGTCATGGCCAGTGAAGTATAAGTTCTAAAGTAAATGACTAAAAATGTTGTCTAATGACAATGGCAAATAATCATGGAAAGGGAAGAAGCATGATTATTGGCATGATTTCTTTATTCCCCCAGTTCTAGCGAGGGTGTGCCATAGAATGAAATTAAGCATCACCACAAGTTGTCAAGTTAATTACAAGACTAGGTAAACCTAATACAAAGTTAAGTTCTAAAGTAAATGACTAAACATGTGGTGTAATGACAATGGTTAATGATCGTAGAAAGGGAAGCATGATTATTTGAATGATTTCCTTATTCCCTCGGTTCTAGCAAAGGTGTACCATAGAATGAAATTAAGCATCACCACAAGATGTTATGTCAATTACGAAACTAAATAAACCTAATATCAAAAATGGGTAACTCATCTCCTGTTCAAATAAGCATCGCTAATGCCAATGTACAGAACATAGATGTGATGTAAACACACAAATCTAACAAAATTCACATCCATGCAATACTGCTACAAATGACAATATGACAAACCCTAGGAGAGTAATCCAAGCATGCTGCCGAGAAATGCATGTCCGGTAAGTTCATATAACATGGCCAAATGTATGTTTATGATGCCACTAGTACATTCATTCACATGACCAGGGATGCTAATGGCAATGACTTGATAACCAATGGATGCATGCAACAGCTGCAAGATGCATCCTATATGCAGTGATATTTGTCGGAGCATAAAGAACAGAGTACATCCCCCTCAAGCTACTGATAAGTCATAGGTGCTGGTGGAGCTCCATTGGGATTGGTTGTGGCACCAGGGTAGCCAGCATCCTTTCTTTTCCCAAATGGATTCTTTGAATATCTGTCAAGAAGTCAAGAGAAGCACAAGATATTCCTTACCATAAAACATAACATGGAAATATCGCAACAACTTCATACCAAAATGGATGCATAGGGTGTCTATTTTTGAATGGCATTGAGATTTGGAAAATCCTAGCAGGTATCACCAATCCATTTCTGAAGCCTAACCATACATACACATTAAATGCATAAAACCATCAGATATGAGGCAATCAGGGAAATTCTAATCAGGCTTTACCTACTCTCACACTCAATTGGTTCTGTTTGAGATAATGAAAGAAACCCATGGTTATTCCAGCATCATAGATGCAAAACATTACTAGTGGCTACAAGCAAAGGCATGATAGTGAAAAGACCCATACTTTCAGTCCAAAGTCTCATAACCCCAAACAATTACAACAAATGGCCACACATGAAATAAAAGTCAGGTTAAGTAAAACAATTAATGCCAAGGCAGTTTGAAAAGAAAAGGATATTGTATCCGCATGCCAACAGATCCAGAACTTGGGATAACAGCACCCTGAAGATTATGGTGCACATTCGTAGCACTATTTACATCCTGCAATGGAATAATATTGTAAATAACCTTTCAAGAGATAATTTAAATTGGGGAATATATGAATTAATGACAACAACATGTCAAAAGCATCAGCCTAATCATAAAAGAACTGTCAACTGCAAGGCAAACTTTTAGGTCATATGGATACCAAACACAATAATATACTGATATCCAAATGATAATATAAGTGTGAACATATTCATAACAAAATAGCTACAGCAGGGATAATTAGTGAAAGCTACTAATCTTTTCCAAAAGTTACTGACTTCAAACTCAATGAAGCAAACTGTATGCCTCTCCTGTCTCAAAATCTTTATTTGCTTAAAACCAGGTTGTCTGCATCACAAAGTCATATTGGACAGGTTATTCCAGTAGTTGAGAGTGTAGAAGAATTAGTACATAGATAGCTGAAAAGTTATCAGAAGAGTAAGGCATAAGATATACTCACACGCTAAAAAGACCCCTAACTTCTTCCTCATTTATGTTCTCCCCCAAATTCCCAATAAACAGGGTGTTGCATGGAGGATTGTCTTTTGTGTTCTGCACGGAAAGAATGAATAAATCTCTTTAAGGAAAATAATTTACAATAATTTATGTACAACTAATATCCAATTCTAAATGTAATAAAGATAAATATTAATAAACAAATACAAACAAGATAGATACACCAAGAAAAGAAAATCCCAGACATCTATGGCACAGCGACAATATATCACTAGTCATGAACTTCTCACCTGAACAGGGACATAGGTGCTAGGTGCTGGTACAGGAGCAGGGGTAGGCATTGGTACTGGAGCAACAGGATAGCCCATATATGGATCATATGGAGGGGGTGGAGCCATATAACTGGACCATGTAAAACAGCGACACTGTTACAATCTAAACAACCATAAAGCACATGCAAAGAAAACTTAAATGCACAGTATGCAATCCCGACCTTGTTATTCAGTTAAACATGAAGCTTCAACTTCCCTTTGTTTTTAAATTCACACAAAGTGATAGGAATATTTACCCATGTGGTCCCCAAACAGGCGCTGGGGGAGGATGGAAAGGAGATGGACTAGCATACCCTGCATGTGTATAATCACCAGCAGTGCGTAACCGTTTACTTTGGTCATGTGCACCAGAATCCAACACTATTCCTGTAGACAAATTAACATCGGTGTATTTAACATGCAGTGACAAGGGTAGCAAAACCCCTAGCATAAATGTTCTTGAATTAACCAGTTTTGATGCAATAGCTAGACCATGGACCGTATTGCATACATTAAAACAATTATTCATGCACATAAAGTGAACTCGTTATCATGCTTGAGTAAGAGATCAAGAGCACTACAACAATGTCATGCTAGGTGGAAGAAATACCAGAGTATTGGTATTTTGAGCTAATTTTTCTCCACCAATGACAAGAAGACCAAAAATGGAGGAAGCAGATTAAGGAAAAAAAAAAAAGCAAAATCAGATTTATTAGGTTCCCCAAGAAAAAGGTACTCCCACTCCACTTCTCATTTTACGGCCTTATAACATTTGGAACAAAATTGAAATTTGCAATCTAAGCAAATTTCACCAGAGACACGTTAAAAGAAAACATCTTAGTGTGTTCTGGCGGAACATTTTTGAAACATTCCCCATTTTGTTGTCCTCTGACATTTGAAAATAAATAAACTTAAAGCATACAATCTCCATTTCATCAAAACATAGAAAACCAAAAACAAATGAAGGATTACCTCTTTTGAAAAACAGATTTTTCTTGGCCATCTCAGTGTGCAGCACTGAGTTCGACTCGGCATCAAACACCATGCCCTGAAAATGAGGGAAAAAGTCAAACTTCAAATATACAATAGCGGTAACCTTTGACATTGAATATACGTAATAAAAAAAAATGATAGAGAGAATCTATGTAAAAATTATCTGCATTAATTAGGTAAACCTGAAGAATATCTTTTGCCGCAATAGCTTGCTGTGCTGTGGTGAAGAGAGCAAACCCCATGGGTTTTTCACCTTTGAAATTCACTTGTGAAGCTTCATATCCAGGCAACCATCTCAGCAGATTCTGCAGTTCTCTCTCTTTCACATCTTCCGGGAGGCCTGTTATAAAAATGGTTCGGACCTAAATACAAAACAGCCACATTCACCTTTTGTCAATCTAAGATCACAATCACTGACCACACAGAACATACAAACTGTTTCACAATATAAAGCAAATAAAAACGACCACTTTTCATCCCTTTCCTTTTACTACTTTTTGGATATTTAAATATTTGGAATAGTTATTGAAACCTGAGGTATAAATTGCTTCATTCCCATGGACTCTAATTCGAATTAAACATATAGAAATTAAATATTAGTTAGCGAAGTGAAGGTTTACTGTAATAGATCCAAGACATGATTTTTTGCTATTTGTCGTGGGTCTCCGATGAAAAAAAAAAAAAGAGATAGGTACCTCATCAGATGGGATTGGAGCAGGAGGAGCCACGGCGGCTCCAGCTGCTGGAGGGGGAGGAGGAGTTGCAGCTGCCGGAGCCCATTGCTGGTGGTATGGATGAATTCCGGTGCCAGCCATGTACGCGATTCACAGCTCAAACTTGTTGGTAAGAACACGAAGGAAGAAACAGGATCTAGGCCTTTTGCCAAACGTTTTAGTGACCAAAAAACAGAAAGCCCAAAAGTACAAACTCATAATTTTTTTTCGTATCTATCAAGGTGGGCTATTTTCAAGACTCAATTTTTTTATTGTCACATTTTCTTTAGGAAAAAATGTAAATTATTCTATGAATTTTGGCTGATTATATTTTGTCCAACCAACTTTGAATACCAGTAAAAATAATATGGAAACTTACATGAACTTTTATTTAATTCACGCTATCCATAAATTCATAGTTTCCATCTTTCATGTGAGTTGCATGTAACCTATTTTAAGCATTGCGATTAGCTGCAAATCTTATCTGACCTTTTATTTGCACATTAGCAAGTTTAGTATTTTACACCTAATAAACTAATTTCTACATCAACTTTTTATTTCCCTTATTTAGTTCTACAAATTTCTAAAAAGAAATGTTGGAGATAGTGAGAAAAATGAAGATAATTAAAGATAAATTTAAAATAACTCATGCAAAGATAATCGAGGTGTTTGGCCTTGTCATTGTTGTTGAAAATGAAAGACAATTTTAAGGAAATTTGCAGGGGAAGTTCAACCTAAGGTTTGTGCTACTCGATGAGTTCAAGCATAAAAAATTTGAACTTTCATTTTTGTAGCATTTTCAGGTTTGAAAGAAAAAATTTTGTGCATTGTTTCTTTATTAAGTTAATGAAATAAAGTTTATTTATAAATTTAGACAAAAAAATTTCATGTTTTTGTGTAATGTTTCTTTATTTGGGCCCCGAAACTGCAAAATCATGGCTTTTCAAGTATATGACTTTTGTAGTGTGCTTTTTGTGACATATATATAACCTATTAAGGCTATTTGATGTTTGTTTGTAATTTTTGTCTTAGTTGTACCAAAATGGGACCATAGACCTTGCATGTCTTCCCTATTACATGATAACAAACTGTCTACATTTTTTATTCAGCTAAAAGGAACATGAAGCATAGACTCTTTGAATTTTAGTTGTTTAGGGATTGTTTATGTTATTTCCAAGCAGAAAAATATACCTTAGCATATATTAGAAATGCTTAAAGAGATTTGATCAATTTTTAACATAAACATTAGCCAAAGAAATTGCTATGAGAACTCATGACTAATGAGTCAAAATAAATTTATTTTGAATGTTTTAGGAATTTGTTGAAATTTGCTTTTTCTTGTGTTTGACAGGTGTAATGTTCTATTTCATTGATGTAAAGATAAATCATGATAGCGAATTTGTTAAGGGTGGTAAAGTTATGATGTGGTATAAGGTTGACATTAATGCAATGTCATTTATTGAATTTGTGAAGGAGGCTAAAAAAATGGATTACTGGAATGTTGTTTCATTTTGGTATAAATTTGACGACCAAGAATTTGATATAGGTCTAGGTAAGATTGAAAATGATGGGGACATGATAACAATTGGAAGAAGATGGTGAATGAGAGTTGCAGGGTGTTAGAAATAAATGATGATGATGATGACCCCTATTTCTCTATAAAGCTATTACAACCTAATTTTTTGGTTATGACTTGTGTGAATATCAATTTCCCAATTGATAAACACTAACCTTTGAATTTTTCTTATTATTCATTTGCACGCGCCCTTGCTTCAATATACTTTAGTCCAATTTACTCAAGTTTATTTATTTAGTTGAGAAATTAGAAACTTAAGTGGTAGAAAGTCACTTTGATATATTCTTGCCTACAAAATGTACAAGGATATTGCCTATTAAGGCACATGTCCATTTAACAACAGTATTCATGGTTATCCAACAATTTTCCCAAAAACTTACATATATTCTATTGACTAGCTCTATAAGTCATTCTATTACAATACCCCGTATATCCTTTAAGGACAAAGCAAAACAAAAGTTAGTTTAACCTATAACTTATCAAGGATTAAAAGTATATATTAGACTACCTATATCCTTAAGGACTCTATGGCCATGCTATTTACATATTTCAAAAATTTAGCAAAATATATAAATGATAGATTCCTTAATGATCAAACCATTTTAAGATCATCATCAACAATACATTTGGGGGTTGCATAGGAATGATTTCTACCTCATGTAAGACTTTACAGTTGGCTAGATTCGAAATTACTATGAAATAAACCCTAATCTCATGCATACCTAGCGGACTATCTATTGTGGTAGTAAAAGTATCAACAATAATCTCCATTGGTTTGCTATTCATCTTACTTTTTAAAGGTAGGTATAATTGTTAGATCTTGAGAATCTAAAAAAAAATGGTCCATAGAAGTGTGCGTCTAGAGCTCGGTGAGATAAAATCGTACCAAACTTATAAATTTATCCAAACAAAACAACACATGTATGCATCAACATCATAACCAGGCAATCATATCTCATACCTAATCTCATAAACAAGTCATTAAGTTTCATAGAGTCACCTCTGAATAGTTTCATATCACCTTGTAAATAGCCCATTATATCACATTTCAACATTCCATAAAATAATAAAACATGCAAAAGTAAAATGCATAAAAATAATAAGCCTCCTTATTACTTCAATCCAGCCTTATCTCGCACAATCCCGACTTTATCCCTTAAGCCAGCATTATCCCACTTATCATATTAGAAAGTGCAGATTCAGGATCTGGTTCTTTTTCCCCATCACATCCCATTAATCACATTTCAAGTCTCATAAGAGTTATTCAAGCTATTGATAATATCATGCTCATAATAGTTATATCACATGAGACATGTTTCCATCATAATCTCATTATCATCATTCTTTATATACCATATACTATCCCCGTATCTCATAGGAAATTATCAAACTTCAAACAATATCATTTACAATAACTGTATCATAACATTCTCATTCAATTATGATTTCAATCAAACATTTCTCATTCCATTACCATATTAGCAACTAGGATTACTACAATAATATTAATGTATAGACATTTATTAGAATTCACGCTAGCTCACGAGTTACTCATCTAAGTTTTCTTAATTATTATTTTTGAACTAGTTAGAGTTAATATTTGATTAGACCAAATGGAATAGAAGATATCTTAGACCAAAATGGAATTGAGCTGAAAAACATGAATTCTGGAGGTGCAATCAGAATCGTGAGTAGAATTGGGCTTGAAATTTGATTTGACTCAAAGAAAATTAGTTATAAATGCAAGTTTGCTTTCCAAAAGTTACAATCTTGCAAGAAGTCTAAATATAAATATGAACAGAATCTCCATTAGAATTGGACAGAGTAGGAAGGTTTGATTCGGGTTGCATGAATTCAGTTAAAATCTTGATTTGAATCTTAAGAACAAAAACATTGGATTTCTATGAGCATGATTAAGAGTTGAGTGTAAAAGTTATTATTCGAATCGCAGGATCTGGGTTTGCAAGAAAATAGTAGAAAAATAAGATAAATAACTTTTAATCTCACACCACATCTTAGGAATCTAACACAACATGTTTTGAAAATTTAAACATGCATAAAACTCAACTATTTCAACAAAAATCTAACCATTATATCAACAAATTCATTCCACTTAAACTTTATCACAAAATCATAAATACCCATTTTTCCTCAATTTACGCAATCATTCAATAGATCACACATAGCAAATACACTATAATTCACAAGAAAAGTAAGAATTACTCATATACAGGCTGGTAACACAAGAACACAATTGATCCAATCAAAAATCTTCAATATTCTTCAAAAACAAAAAGAAAGGCATATTAGCTTGTTAGCTATTTCAAGGTTTGTCTTCCAACAAACAATCAAATACAACTAGATTATGGTTCCTTTGCAAAGAAACAAAATAAATATACAGGATTCAAGCTCTAAAACTTCAGAAAATTCAAGTGAGTTCATGGGTTTGACAGGGTTATGAATAGTAATTATGAGCTTAAAAAAATTTATAACCCATATTTCACTCAATGATTTAGCATAATTTTTATATTAATTTTGAAGAGAAAGACGAAAGGAATCGATAGTAAAAAATAAGAGAAAATAACAAAAAGAGTTAAGTGACTTACTCACAAATATAGAGAGAGAAAGCTTGTTTGTGAAGAAAAAATACGGGTTGCATGGGTGCAACTAGGAAATAGGTTGAAAAAGAAAAAAGGCAGTCGACTTTAAAGGGTAAAATGGAAAAAATTAAGTCAACTTCCCATTAACTATAAGTTGATCAATTTCTTGTTTAGCAACTTTTTCCTATTCTGTCCATTTGAGTTCAAAATTTAACGTACTCACTAATCATTAGCAGTCATGAAAATTTAATTTAAATTAGTTAAATTAATTACCTTTATAACAACTATAATTTTACACTTGTTAGGCACCTGTAACCCTAGTTTCGATCTTTTTAAAGTTTTTCAAAAATTAAATCTCAAAAATACAAATTTTATTTTTTGAGCATCCAAAAATAGAAATTTCAATCTCCTAAGGTTTCCTAAAATTCATGTAATCTATTTCTATTATATATGGACTTTCCATAGCTCAAAATTTATAGTTTTAAAATTCTTGAAATTCTCAAATTTATCCCTTTTTGAATTTTCTGAAAAGCGATTTTATTATCAAAATTAATTTTAGAAAATTCAGAATATTATAAAACCAATATGCTAAAGAATCCCCTAGTAGTGAACAAGTAGCTGATCTTAAGAGTATCCCTGAGGAAAAGGGTAAGGATTTGTTTGAAGGTGTTAAAGACCTCAATTTGGCCAGAAATGTTAATGAATAGTTATACAATTCAAAGGTAAAGCCTTCAAGGTAACCTATTGCAACTAGGCATGAACCTAAAACTGATGGAGATGAAGGGTTTGAATTAGATTATGCAAATAGTGATGTCTTTAAGAGTCTTGATAGTAGTAGTGATTCAAATGAGGAAAATGTGTGAAAAAGAGAAAAGTGAAATATGCTGAATTTTGTGAGAATACTAATTTATATGATGATGTCCACTTAGAGGTAGGTTTGAAATTTGATTTAGCTAAGACCTTCAGACGTGCATTATACTCATGGACCATTAAAAAGGGACTTGATAAAACACTCTCTCACAATGAAAATGCTAGAATTATTACATATGGCAAAGAGAGATGTGGTTGGAGGATCCATGCTCAATGGGATTAAGATGGTGAATGCTTCCAAATTAAGTCGTTCCACAATAAACATAAATGTGGCCACTATGAGAAATGTAATGAGGATACAACTAAATGGCTTGCAAAAAAGTATATTGAAAATTTGAAATATAGTCCCTTGTAGGAATCAGGTGTTCAAAAAAATGCCTTTTTTTCAAGAATATGGATTTCAAATCTCTTTGTATAAGGCATATAGGGCCAAAGGAATAACAATGAAGATAATTTATGGAGATGAAGAAAAATAATATGCCAAGCTATAGAAGTATGGAACTACCATTAGTAAGAGTAATATGGGAACAATTGTCAAGATTGCTATTGAAGAAGGGGTTTTCCAAATATTTTACATGTGTTTAGATGCATGCAAGAAAAGATTCCTAAGTAGTTGTAGAAAGGTGATTGGAGTTGATAGATATCATTTGAAAGGAAAGTTTAAAAGGTAAATGTTATAAGCAGTTGGTAAGCATGTTAGTGAGAATATGTTCTCTATAACTATTATTGTTTTGGAAATTGAAAATAAAGAGACTTAGAGGTGGTTCTTCACATTACTGCAAGATGACGTTGGGATTGTGATAGAAATGGGATGGATTTTCATTTTTAATCAATAAAAGGTATTATGACTTAATAGGAATGACATTTATTTTTTTATGCCTAATTGAAATAATTTTGATTCATGGGTTGTTGGAGGTCTTCAAAGAGCTTATGCCTAATGTAGGCCATAAATTTTGTGTTAGGCATATGTATGTGAATTTCAAGAATTAAGGTCACACAGAAAAGACTTTGAAGGACCTTATATGAAATGCAACTAAAACTTACAAGAAAAGTGAATACAAATATTATATGGATAAAATCCATTCCATTTTAGATAAAGCACATGAATTTCTAGCCAAATTTGATCTAAGGCTTTGGTGTAGGTGAGTGAAATGTAATATGTCACTTTATATGAAATTTTAAGTGAAATGCCGACTTTAATCTAACCTTGCTTGAAAAATCTACATCTTTGTAGATATGTTCATAACCTAAATGTTAAGTGTGATATGCTATTAAACAATATATCAAGGAGCTTTAATGCATATATCAAAGAGAGTAAAGACAAGCCAATCATAACTATGATAGGGATAATTAGGATACAATTAATGAGAATGATGCACCTAAAGAACAAGGGCATGAAAACATACTTACAAGTTGTGTGTCCTAGAATTTTAGACTAACTGGAAGTCAACAAACTAATGCAAGAAATTGTATCACTAAGTAGGGTGGTAGTAGAACCTTTAAGGTTAGACATTGTAAAAGCAGTCAAAATGTAGTTAGTTTGATCGAAAGAACTGCACATGTTTAAGGTGCCAATTTATAAGAATCCCTTATGGACATGTTGTCTTAACTATTTACAAGGATAATAGAAGACTTAATGCTTATGTGGATACAGTGTTCTCTAAAGAGATATTCTTGAAGTGTTACCAATATCAAATTCACCTAATGCCAGGAGAAGAAATGTAGCCAGAATGCAGAGATGTTGAAATTAAACCTCCAAAAATGAAGACTTTGATGATAAACCAAAGAAAAAGAGAATTAAAAAGGTAGAAAAACCAAATAACCCAAACGAAATTAGCAAAAAAGGAACCAAGATGAAATGTTCAAAATGTGGTCAATATAGCCATAACTCTAGATCTCGCAAGAATTTACAGAACCTTAACTTAAAAATCTACAAGAATAAAGGAAAAAGACAAAGACCAAATGCATCAATTACAGAAGATGGAGACATGCAAATTGTAATTTCTATGTCATTTGATTTTTTAATGCATTTATTATCTACTAGCTAATAAATGGATTCATATATGCTTGACAGGTAAAGGATAGTCAAGGACCACAAATGACCATACAAACTCCTTTATCCAATGCAAGTGGAACCCAAACCCGTTGCAAGTGAATCATCTGCTATGAAAGGTGTGATTCAAAAGCCAAGGCCAAAGCATAAGTAAAAGAAAAGGACTATATGTGGCAATAGTGGGCCAATCCCATAACATGATTACTCTTGTTGGAATTCACTTTTTTTGTGCTACTATTGACAATAAGTAATGGAATTCACTCTTATTGGAATTCACTTATAGAGTCTACTATTTACTTTTTCCTTTTATTGTTGTGATAGTTTAGAGGTATTGTAGGTTTTTATGTAATTAAATTTTACTCACAGCAAGTAATAATATGTATTGAACCTAATGGTCAATTCCATTATATGCAAGTTGCAATTTTCAGTTTCAATTGCCTATTTATTACTCCTTTCTTTACCAAGTTAAAGTTTTTAGTTTGAGTTGGCAATTATAATTGCAGTTTAATCCTAAAAAAATTGTTCATAGCTAATCCTAAAAAAATTGCAACAATTTTGCATAATTATTATAATATCTGAAATTTTCTAAAATTAATTTTAGCAATAAATAGCTTTAAAAAAAGGAATTTAAAATTTTTGAAAAAATTTTGAAATTGTAAATTTTAAGACATGAAACGTTCAAATATTATAAAAATAGATTATATAAATTTAAGAAATCTTTAAGAAAATTTAAATTTTCATTTTGAATGCTTATAGAGCACAATTTGTGTTGTTGAGAACTTAATTTCCAAAAAATTTGAAAAGATCAAAACTAAGGCTACGAGTGCCCAACGAGTATAAAATTATTGTTGTTATGAAGGTAATTAGCTTACTTAATTTATGTTAAAATTTCATGGTCGTTAGCGATCGACTAGTACATCAAATTCATACTTGAAATTTGGAAAATAAGAAAGTTTATTAATGAGGAAAAGTTAAAGACCTGAATTGACTTTCTCTTTTTCCAAATTACCCTTCCTTAGTCAATTCCCCTCTCTTTTTCTTCAACCTCACCCAATTGCTTCATGCAAGAATACACACACTCTAAATTGCACTATCCTTCTTTCTATAACTCTTTTTCTCTCTCTTCAGATAAGTCTTCATTCTTTCATGTTATTTTCTCTTATTTTTATAGTTGATTCCTCTTTTCTTCTTCTTCAAATTGATACCAAGAATTATTGATTTACAGTGAAAAATTTAAGCTATGAATTTTTTAAATTCTTAGTCACTATTTATAACACTATTTAACCCATAAATCAACTTAATTTTTCTAGTGTTTTAGAGCTTGAATTTGTTAGATATATCTTATTTTGTTGCCTTGGAACTATAATCTCATTATATATGATTGGTTGAAGAAAGAAAACCTTACGAAAATCTAAAAGCTAATATGCTATTCTTTAAGTTTTTGAAGAAGTATAGAAGATTTTATGAGACTAGTTGTGATTTCCTGTTTTAGTTGTCAAGGTGAGAAATTGTTACCTTTCTTGGGAACTATAATGTGTTTGCTACTTATGATTTATTGAATAATAATATAAGTAAAAGGAGATGGATATTTATGATCTTATGGTAAAGCTCGAGTCTGAATGGATAGGTTAATATAATGGTTAGATCTCTGTTGAAATAGCTAAGTTTTATGCATGTTTTTTTTTATGTATGTTTAAGTGTCCAAAATGTGATGTGTTGAATTCCCATGTGGTGGTTCAGGATTGCAAGTTATTTCCCCTATTTTTTTGCTATTGTCCTATAAATTTCTACCTGTGTGAGTCGGATTGCGATTGTTAAAGTGGATTCATGATTATGCTTACAAAAACCCGGCCATTTTGTTCTTCCTAAGATTCAAATTGAAATTTGAACTAGATTTCTATGATTCGAATCAAATCTTCCTACCTTGTCCTTTGATCCCAATCACAATTTTGATCACATTTGTAGTTGAACTTCCTAAATGGTTGCACATTTTGGTGAGCAAACTCACATTTTTAACTAATTTCCCTCTATTCAAATGGAATCTTTCACACCTAAACCCATCAATCCTAATCACGATTCTACTTGAATTTCATCTACAATCATGCTCATGATTTTGATAGCACCTTAAGAATTTTATATTCATTTTAGCTTAGAAATTTACTTCTTCCTAAGAAACTCCTGAATTCCCTTTGGATTAATCTCATATGAACCCCAACTAATTCAAGTATAATAATTAAGAAACCCTTAAGAAAATAAATCATAAACCAATATCAATGAATACAATTATTGTATATACATAATCTTATGATAATAATGTTGACAATTGTCATGGTAGTGAAATTGAAATATGTGATTATGAGGGTGTGATCTATGTGATTAAATTTGAGATTAAATACAAAAGTGGAATTTGATCATTGAATTGATGATATCGTTATAGTTTTGAGAATGCCTTCATGAGACATAAGGTGAATGATAATTTATGATAATGAAATATGTTTAATAAGATGAAATGGGCAAAATAAATTGGACCATTGATTCACACGTTCCAATGTGAAAAGTAGTATAAGGCCAGAGCCTAGAGGGATAAGGTTGAAACAAAGTAACAAAAGGATTTATGATTGTTATTTTATTATTGTTTATTTAAATTGTTAACTTAGAAGATCCTGAAATGTGATTTAATGTGACTTAACCATATATTGAAGTTAATGATGGCTTGAAACCATGAGAATCCAATGTATTATGCATGATATGATCCAAAAATATGTAAAAGGTGAGTTTTTAGAAATTCGATGGCTTGATTAGAGAACCTGATATATAAATATGAATTAATCATATAATTGTGATATGTATATACATATGCACTGATTATTATTGGAAGAGTTCAAAAGTTTGGTAAGGATGATCTCACTAAGTCTCAAACTCATTCTTCTGTAAATGTTTTTTTTCTTTTTTTAGATTCTCAAGATACAGCAACTAAACCTACTACTGAAAAGTAAGATGGATAATGACCCCATGAAGATAATTGCTGACACCTTCACTACCACTATAAATAGTCTGTTTGACACGTATTAAATTAAAGTGCATTATATAGTTATTTTGAACCTGACAGGCTGCAAGGTTCTCTATAAGTTAGAAATCATTCTTTTACAAACCCCAAATATATTATTCATGATAGTCCTAGGATGGTTTGATTCTTGAGGATCTTCCATCTATTTTCTTTCTGCTAACATTTTGAAATTGTATATAACATAGCCATAGAATCCTTGAGGACATAGTTAGTCTAATCTATACTTTAGATCCTTTTTATGTTATGGGTTAAATTAACTTTTACTTTGCTTGTCTCAAAAGAATATATAGCGTGCTAAAGATGAATGACTCATAAAAACTGGCCATAACCTTGGAATACTATTGATAAATGGGCATGTGCCTTAATAGGCAATGTTCTTATACATTATTTCAAATATATGTGTGTGTGCGCGTGTGTGTGTGTATTTTAATGAATTACGTTTCCTTCTCATAAGTTTGTGGTTCCATAACCAAGCAAATGAACTTGATAAAAAATGTCTAAAAATTATTGAAGCAAGTAAGAATAAAGATATGTGATAAACAAGTTATATGCTACTAAATACAATCTCACCCACACTAGTAAATATTAAAATCACACCAAACACTTACTTCTAATCATATTACAATACATCAAATAACACACTATCACTATGTTACAAATCATAAATGAGGCCACCATCGTTCCCCCAATGCATTGCCTCTCTGCCTTAGCATTTCTACAAGCTACCCTTTACCTTCTCTAACTTTCTAACAAACTATCCATTATTGATTCCTTGTTTAATCCATTGTAATCATCTACCTATTAGAAGAAATCACAAACTCCAAATTCCTTTCACGTAGTACAACCAAAAAAAGGTCTTCCAAAATTTGCCTTTGTATATAACTTTCAAATAGGGGATTGAAGACCATAGTCACAATAGCAAAATGGCTTCTACCTCCCAATAGACCACACAAAAGAACCCATGGAATCCATAGTAAATTAAAAGAAGAAGTGAAATAGGAAGAAAGAAGAAGTGAGACATGAATAAGATGTAAGATATGAAGCTTAAATGGCTTTTGTCATCGATTTTAATTTCATTTTAGGGATTTTGACAAAGATGATGACTTAGTTCCATTTGATCTAACATGGAATTAGTGCAATTTTAGAAAATGTTAAAATAGATTTATCTATTAAAAAAATGTCAATTGAGCACTCTCAGTCAATAAAAGAAAGTCATGTGTAAAAAAAAAAAAAACATATGTAGTATACATGACTAATAGAAACCATAATAATTTGAATGTTGGGGGTAGTTTTCAAGTTTTAATAAGTTTTTAAATTATTTTTACTCGTTTCTAAAGTTAGTGGGAGCAAAATATAACCACCCCAAAATTGATGGGTGTAATTTGTATTTTTTTTCCTTTTATTTAATATTTTTTTTTCATATATACCATATTATCTTTAATCAAAGAAGGTAAACATCAATATTAACAATTAATAATTTTCAATTTCATTTTCTAAAAAACTAAAGACCCAAAATTGATTTATAACTTTTAACGTTATTAACTTAATTTATTTTTAAAATTAAACAAGTTACTAATACTTTTTTACAATCATATTTTTATTTGTACACAACTATAATTAATTATACTTTATAAGTATAATTTTATGTGTTTAGAATCATGTTTCAACAAACATATTTTTATAAATGTAGTACAGAGAATATAACAGGAAAAGGCATAACCCCATTATAGAAAGATTCCTGTTAAATTCAAATTTCTAGGAGGTAGAATAAAATTTCTAAAATACAAATTACTCTTCTAAAATAAGGTTTATTATCACATAATCCTTGTGAAATTTCAAATCCTACAAATGATTCCCTAAATTTTTTATTAAAAATTAAAAACATTAAAATCTCAATTAAAAAAGAATGAGAGAAGGGAACGTGAGCTTGTGACTCTTTCTACTTGTTTTTAGTGCAAATTTCAACTAAACTATGGATTACTATCTTTTGACAAGTTAAGAATGTGACTACAACTGAATGTAAATATTTTGAATAAAATATTCCTGAAACTCAACAGGATGCATTTAGAGATATAAGCTATGAGTTTTGACTTATTCCATTCTACATTGAATTTATTGTGCTAAAAACACCTAAAAAGTGTCATGAGTGACTTACATGCATTGAATTTATTCTAATTTGTTATCTTGTCTTTATACCTTTTTTTTCCTTTATAATTAGATCTTTAGAGTTTATTTTCATTTATAATTAACTATTTATTATCATTAATTTAAAGATTTTCATTAACAATTATTTGATATGACTAATATTTATGAATTTATGCAGTTATATGGTGAGATTAATATAACAATAAAGAATTATTTATTAGAATAACAAATTATTGTAGTTTTTTAAAAAATATAAATAGATATAAGGAATCAAATTTACTTTAATTAAAATATACATGATTGAAATTACAATTCTTGATTCTCTTTATAATTTTCATGATCGAGGCTTTAATTTATTCATGTCTATCTGATGATATAACTGGATAAATGTTTATCATATTAGACAATTGCAATTACAAATCAATAATTGCTTATCATATTAGATAATTAAAATCATAAATAAAAATATCTAAATTAAGTATGTAAGGAACTAATTATAAATAAAAAAACTTTGAAAACCTAATCATAAGGAAAAAAAGTATAAAAATAAAATTATAAATTGAAATAAATTATAGAAGTTAAAAATTTAATTTAACTTTTTTATTAAATTATAATGCTTTTATGTTTTTAAAAACATTAAAAATTACGTGTAGAATTTAAAATTTGAAGGAGTTATATCATTTACTTTAACGGGTTGTTTGGATAGATGGAATATGATGGAAGGGAATAGAATGGAAGTAGTTAAAATAGTTTTACATTGTTTGGGAGTTTTTTTAGTAAAAGGAATGAATGAAATGGAAAGGGAACTCTTCCATTCCTTTCCATCCAAATTTCTAAAATTTATTCCCCCCAAATTGGGGTGGAACCAATGGAATGGAATACATTTTTAATTAAAATATTATAAAATTAGTTTTCATCCTTTTTTTTACTTAAATATCCAAACAATAGAAATGTAGTTTTCCTTCCATTCCTTCCCTTCCCTTTCCTTTTCATTCCATTCCATTCCATCCCCCTCAAAACTCCTAAACATACCCTAAGAAGGTTATTTATACATTTGCTATAGATTGTAAATTTGCAAACTTTAGTGGCTAAATCGTTCGTAAATTATAGTTTAAGGATCTTTTTGAAGTTAGAAGTGGTTAAATTGTACATTTGCAAGCTTTTGGTGGCTAAATTTCATATAAATTATAGTTGCAGGGGTAATTTGTAATTTATCCTTGCAGAGAAAATATTTTTGAGTATTGGCCAAATTTCCCAATGCCAATAGCTAGGGTTTAACTTGGAGTCTACTCTGCAGTCTCCGTTGCTCGAGGACTTACAAAAACTCACGCCCAGTTTGTACGCCGAGAGAAGCAGCAACTTGAAGCTCAACAAGGAAGTAGCAACAATGGCTAGCACCAAAGTTCAGAGGATTATGACCCAACCCATTGTAACTTTATCTCCACTTTTCTCGTTTGTTGTTTAGTATCGTGCGTGACATCTTCTTAGTCGTCACTAACGAGCATCAATTTTTCCCTTTTTTTTTTTTTTCAGAATCTGATCTTCAGGTTCCTTCAAAGCGTAAGTTAAATTTCACTTTCTCTTCCTGTCTTCGCTATTTGATTCCTTTTTTTTTTCTTCTGTAGTTTTCCCATTGAATTGTTCTCTATTTGTCTAAATTTGGTTGCAGAAAGCGCGCATTCAAATTTGGCTTTTTGAGCAGAAGGATCTGCGAATT
>JANHAO010003247.1:0-26569 GCA_026873985.1 Saraca asoca
TTTTCAACAATTGAATGAACCTTAAGTGATCAAGGATGCATTAATCTCAAGCTAGTTAGTTCCCTTGGCTAGTTGCTTGTTATTTATTGTCATTTTAGTTTCTGCATGATAGTGTAGTTTAGGATCTAGTTTCTGCCAACCCCCCCTAATTACATCTCCTAATCTAGTTGATAATATCCATAAATGATCTTTGGGTTCGACCCAATGTTGCTCTATGCTACAAGTAGAGTAATGCAATCCAGTTTATAAATTTCTACTTTGATTGGCCTCGATAACTGAACTATCACCCCTATACCCACTTAGGTGGGTTTAATGTGCAGATGGATCTTCAAACGACCAGCTTGTGGGTCAAATGTCATGTTTTCCCAGTTATGCTGGGAGAGATACCTTGAACCTGGTTTAGAAATCTCCCGACCCGTAACATTGGCAGTTGGGGAGAATTCCAAATGAGATTCATCAATCAGTATAAAGCATTGAGGAGGCAGCTCGTGCTGGCATGTCATCTCTTGACAATCTTTCAGAGGAAGAATAAGTAGTTGAAGGATTACATTACTTAGTTCAGAAGTGAGGTTAATAATGTAGAGAACCCATCTAATGAGGGTATCTTGACAGTGATCTCCACGAGGCTACACAAGGAAGGAAAACTTTATAAAAGCAGCTACAAGTCCCCAGTGAAAAGTTTCATTGAATTTTATGAGCGAGCTGCTAAGGAAATTAGGTAGGAAGAGACCTTCAGCTTGAAGGAGTTTGATCAGGGAAGCGAGGAAAATGCCGTCAATAGAAACAAGTAAAAGAGCCAGGGTAGCAACCCTGACTTCCAGGCCATAAAAAGGGTTAAGGCCAAACAACCCCAGTATCAAGGTCACTTCAAAACTTATAGTGTCTTCTTTGATACCTAGGATAAGATTTTTATGGCTAAAAAAGATAAAGAAAATTTTAGAAAGCCTTCACCCTTCACAACTCCTAAAAGGAGCAGCGGTAATAGGAGCAAGTTTTGTGCCTACCATAATGGAATCGGGCATCGTACTTCAAAGTACTAGACACTCAGGGACCCCATAGAAGACCTTATCAAGAGGGGTCGCCTATGAAAGTATATGGTAGAGCTCTCAGGACAGTAACTCTAGCACCTTAACGAGGCCTTAATTGGGCATAGATGTCCATAATAGAGACTATCTTTCAACTTTATAACCTAATTTAGAAATAAATAAACATATTTTAAATTTCTATACTAACCTCTGCATGAATTTTCAATAGATTACCATGTAGGAAAGTGAGTTATTCTTAGAAATGATCAAGTTTAGGTGCACACGACCTGACCCGGCTACAAGATAACCACCTGGTAACAAGATCACCACCTGGCTACAAGATAGCCACCTAGTAACAAGATTACCACCTAGCTACAAGATAACCACCCGATAACAAGATTACCACTCGGCAACAAGATAGCCACCCGGTTACAAGATAATCACTCAGCTATGAGATAGCCACTCACCAACAAGATTGCCATTTGGGATGACCACTCGACTATGAGGCAGTAGCTCAAGCATAAGATTGCCCTCGTTTTGGCATAAGATCATCAATCTTTCTATAAAATGAGACCGCTATCTTAAGAGTATGTGTGGACAACTTCTAAATGTCATGACTATTCTAAATTGCCAGCTTGCAAACTGAGGCACTCGGTGTCTACTCTAGCATCATCACACTAAATCTAGCATAGGATTGCTAGCAAATCTAGGCAGCAAGATCATAAAGGCACAGCTCCCATGCGGCCTATTCCCGTAGCTCATATGCAGCCTATTGTTCACAGCTCTCATGTGACTTATCGCCCACAACTCCCATGTGGTCTATTCAGATTTTCGATCTCATGCAAGCTTGTGTGCTCAAGTGCATGGTCCTAATTCCTTTTGCTAGCAAATTGCTAATGGATATTACCCGAAAATGGCTCAGTACGACAAATTAGTCATTTAATATGGCGTGTATCCTTCCAAGTCACGAATTATTAGCTTGAATCTATTTATACCTGCTTTCTTACTATTAATTAAGGTCGATTGACCTATCTAATATATGTTTTTTTCAAATACTTATTGAGCTGTGATTTGTAGGAAATTATTCATAACAATTCACATATTTTTTGAAAGGTATTCATTTTGATATTCATGGAGAAGCAAAGAAAATAGAGTTATTTGGTGCCTCTTGTTGCGAAACAAATCCATACAAGGTTCAAAATTAAGAATGAAGTTCAAAATGAAATGCAAAATTACAAAATCAATGGCCAGGAAAGCTAATTTTGAGGAGTTAGACTCTAATGGGAGGAAATCTTGGCATTTGGAGCTGAGCAGTGTCCTTCGATTGATCATCCGGGGCCACCGCCACACGCAGACTTGTTTCTTGACAGATGACATCTTCAGCTAGAAGACCTTGGCTTGTGGACATTTCACCTTTGTGCAAAGACTTTGCTCTAGTAGCTTTCTTTTTAAAGCTCTCAAGTTCTTCAAGGGCTTCTAGTCCAAAGAAGGAAAGGTCCATATCCAGATGGTGCTTCTAAAGAGTATACAAGAAAGAGAAGCCCGTTTTCAATTCTACATCCTCCGCTACCTTAGCGATCCACTTAGCAGTCTTGGCTATGTCCCAGTTGACCTCTTCTTATTTTAAAGTGACCTCTCCCCTAGCCACTTCAAGTTCAGCCTTGGCAACCTCTGCCTGCTGTGTAGCAGCTTTGAACTTTTCGTTACCGAATCAAAGCCCCAAAATGTTATCTCTTGGTTGCTTTTCATTTTGGCTAGCTCCTTAATGGCTTTGTTGAGCTCTAATGTGATAGCCTTGTGATTTGCCACCTCGCAAGCTCGGGCCTCCTCAGCCTCCTTTTGAGTGACCTCGGCTTCTTTTGCCTTACTGTCCATCTTTAACGCTTTGGCGGTCGTGGTAGCCAAGTCTTCCACGAGCCTAGCATTCTTCTTTTCTGAGTCATAGAGCATCTCTTTTATTTTTACTACTCTCAACAGACCCTGGAAGGTTAAGCAGATTAAGTTAGGTTTCCAAAAAAAAAAGCAAAAAATGGTCTTAGATAAAGACATAATTTACCAGTAAAACTTCGTGTGTGGCATAATGTATTAACCTTCCGCTCGAGATCTCCATCTCCAATGCTTGGGGGCTGGTGTGTGATCTTAGAATGTCCAACACATTCTCCTGGACAAAGTCAAAACACCCCTGTGCCCTGAGACCAAGGCCAGGTTAATGCTCCCCTACTGCATCCTTGTGAGCCGCTCACCTCGAACCACTCATAACCTTCTTCCCCTTAGTCAGCCTTCATTTCTTGGTAGGGGGCTAGATGAGGTTGCAACCCCGACCACCTTGGTCACTTCATAATGAAAGGTGGAAGTTGAGTCTGAAAGGGGCATCATAGTCACCTCGGGAAGAGACTGATTTAGATCAGTAGGAGCTGCTGTAACAGTACTCTTCGGAATTGTCAAAAGGTGGACATTGAAGGAGAAAATTCACCACCTCCTCGTAGTCTTCAAAGTAAGTTGGACCAATTTCCTTTATCTGGCAAGCTTCGATCTCCCTAGTAACCTCAGCACTCAGTACTGGAGCTAACCCACAAGCTCGAAGGAGGTCGTCGACAAACTTGAAATTGTTCTTGAAATCATTGGAAGCAATAAACTGGTGCAGCACCTCAACCTCCTTAGCTTCTAGCGTCAGCTTTACCTTACCGGCCCCAGCTGAAAAGATGAAGCAAAGTGTCAAAAACAAAACAATGAAGCACAATAGCTCGTGTAATTATAACCCGCTTACCGGGTGTCAGAACAAAATCAAAATTGTGAAGAGGACGCAAGGATGGGCATGAAATGTAAAACCAGTGAGTTTTGTATCGCTTGACGTTTGATTTTCCCTTAGCATCCCCCTGAGGTAAAATTCTCTTGAACTCAAAATTTTGAGCTGAAAGATAATAAATCCTATCTAGGGAACTTGTACTCTTAATGCTAAAAAGATGGCACAAAACCTTCACGGATGGTGGAGGAAGGTTACTTCTTAGGTACATAAGCACCAGAGAAGTGAGTTGGATATAAGAGTTCGGAGTCAACTGAGAAGGGGAAAGTTTCAATTTGTTCAATAAGCTAATGATGAATGGGTGAATGGGGAATCTAAGCCCGGCATCAAGATGATGAGGGCTGATCGCCACAAACCCTCGAGGTGGATGAGCCGCATAGTTATCAGGAGAAGGTGCCATGAGGTAGCAACCTTTGGGTATGCAATAGCTCTCTATTATGCCTTCGAGCTCACGTAGCTAGATGGTATAATGATGATGCTTGAAAATCAAATGATCCAAGGTGCCTTCAACGACCTGTTGCCTCTCACCAAAATCAGGTCAGGAGACAGGTCATTTAGTGACTTCACTGTCCCTAGGGACCACTTCAACTAAAGTATGCATTGACTCCTCATTATGAGCTAAAGATTCGGGCTCATCAACACTTCCTATTTGGTGGCACCATACAAAACAAAGAAGAAAAAGGGCAATAGTCAAGCCACTAAAGGCAAACCCTTTCTAGGGCAACTACTTAAACTAGAATCTTCCTATGCAACAAACCATATATGCCATAAGCCACCAAAACAGATAGTTAAATCATCCAAAACCTAGAAAGGTTCATCAAATAAATGCCCACTAGACTACCAAGTCCCTAAAGAGGTAGATTAACAATCTAACATACTGCATATCAGCAAGCATAACGTTCAACAGCAAACAAGATGCTCACAAACAAATTTTAAAAGCAACAATCTAGAGAAAGCTTACCATGATTAAGAAATGAATTAGACTCTAGAATGAGTTCTAGTTAGAATGATTGATTCTCTGCTGTAGTAAAGGCAAGATCGATGAAGCAGGAAATAGAACTGATAACAGTTGTTCGAAAGACCAAAAGGCAAAACGTCTATTTTTCAGGAATGTGAAAGGGATGCATGTCTCGTTTCAATTTTTATAGCCTTAGACATCCTACCATTCAATTTGAAAAGCCAGTTGATTTCTTGAAATCCAATGGCTTAGGAAAATTCTCAGGTTTAGCCTTCATCAAAATGACAGTCTTAAGAAAATACGTGCATGAAATGAGATAATGATGATGGTTGCAGATGAAAAGATAAAATGAGAACTTGAATGGTGACATCACACTCCCCCAGCCTTAATCAAAGAACTGCAACTCCTAGTCCATAAAGTGAATTGAGAGTTGGGGGCTAATGTTATAGGTGATTTTTGGTGTTAGTTGAATAGGCTGGCAAGGGCCCAATAGAGGACGAGTCTAGTCCGAGAAAGGTCTGAATCATTCAAAAGGTACTGATGCTGCATAGAAGAGGCACCGGCTCACTAGTCATGAGCTCAAGACATGAGGCAAGCCCTAAAGTAGGAGTCCAAGCTTGCTAAATGGGATTAACCCCGGGTTACTAGATAAACATGCCATGTCTAGGATACCCATTTTGTGAGGCCGAAATCAAAACTAGCTCACGGGGTCATGCCTCGCATAATGCCTGTCCTGATCACAAGTGAGCAACCTCCAGCTTGAGGTACAGTACAAGTCCAGTCAGAAGTCAAAAGCACATCTTCTTAGCTGACAAGCTAGCCTTCAAAAAGAGACACCCACCTATAAACCTCAATTAATAGAGTCTAAGCTATCTATACAAAATTATTACATGATGTAACTAATGTACAAATTGGAAAATTCCCATTATAGCCTGCCCTACTTCTATAAATAAGGAGAAATTCCATTGTAAAGGGGACTTCTGGGGATAGAAGGGGAAGCTCTGCCAAAATATAGAGGGAGAGGCCTGCATATTGTAACTCAGCCAACCTAAATAGTGAAACTACTGTCTAAGGACTAATACAATCAACATGGACGTAAGGCCCAAAACTAGTTTTAGCTAAACTACAATAAAAAACACTCCTAGTGTTCATCCTTCTCCTTTCTCACTCTCTTCTTTGCTCACTCACTCACTTACATGCTTGAAACTCACTATCTAGGTGTTGACTAAGATTGGGTTCCTCTGAACTTGATTTTACCATCTACAGGGAGCAAATGTACTTATATATTATTTTTTCCTATTTTCATATTTTGGTGGAATTTGTGTATTTTTAACATAGATAGTTTGTCCAATACGAATAAAAAAGTATGTGATTGTGATCCTTGCATTTTTATCTTCGTGTCCATAGGAGATGACACATTAAAACCATTCTGAGTTAGGAGAAAACCCATATGTTAACTTAGAAAAGTATGTCTATTTATGTCATTTTGTGTATTTTTAGCATAGATTATTTATTACAAATAAAAAAGCATGTGGTTGTGATCCTTACATTTTTGTCTTCGTGTCCATAGGAGATGGCACATTAGAACCTTTTTGAGTTAGGACCCATGTGTCAACTTAGAAAAAGTATATCTATTTATGTTATTAGAGTTTTGGCTTAGAATGCTATTTAGGAGGCGGGTCTGATGACCCAAGTGGGCACCCAGGCACAAGCTAGGGATCAGAGTGTGGTGCCTTAGAGACTCTACACATTTAAAACTATGTAATAAGACATATATTAATAAAATTGAGTTATCCCCTCTCATTTTTTAAAAAGTTCCTTCTTGATGTACACTAGAAGCCAATTATATGGTGCATTCTTTGAGACTTAATATGTGTGAATGCTTCGATTACAGGCTCATGTTTGCCTACAAACATGTTGTGTATAGGATTTCATTGCTTAGGTGATTAAAATCCTTTTTGCCCCATTATCTATCAAAGTGTGGTTTAAGTTTATTGGAAGGTTAACATGCTAGCTAAGAGTTGGTAGTATGCATTGTATAGTATAGTTAGAAAAATATCGGCCCATGATATTTGGTATCAAAGCTTGATTATTCAAAAGAGTAGATTGAATGGGCTACAATTGGTAGATTCATCTTGTTGAAAGAATATAAGGCATGTGAGTGAAGCAAACACTCATCGAAATAGTAGAGAGATGTTGTTAAGGACTTGACCCTAAGGGTAATGAGAGGTTGTAGCAACTCGAGGGCTAGATGTGTGAGATATTACATTTAAGGGAATGCTAATGGTGCATTAAGTGCAAGTATGTGTAGAAGTTGATATGCTTGCTATACAGCATGGGATATTGATTATGCACTCATTCATAGTATTATTTGAAGGAATGCAAAATCACTCAAGAGAGTGAGTGAATTGATGGCTTATCTAGTAGGAGGAAGCCTTGGAAAAGCCTTAGTCTTACGGAGAAAACTTGACCACATCCATGAAGGATATACTAGGTGTTAGAGTAAAGCCATGGTTGTGTTAGAAAGCATAGCCACAACAAAAGCTAACACATCATATGAGATAACACATCTGAAGAGATATGTTGAATATACAAATTTTATTAGAGGAGTCCAAAATTGTGTTAGAAGGCGTGACTTTTACTTGAATGAGTAAACCCAGAGGGGACAGAGTTGGTTTAAGAGAGATCTATTATGCACAATAACCACAGGGGTGTAATGAGCAAGCTATAGCACTTATCCACAAGATTTGAGACAAGATTCTAGAGGAGCTAGCACATTGTAGTTGTGTGATACGTGGTAATGATACATGATGTAGTGAGTTAAAGTTACATAATCGTGTGGAGTAGCGACAATAACTCGAGGTTTAGTAGGCTAGCATTACATAGTTGCGAGGAAAACTTTGCAATAATGACCATAGGATTCACAATTGCTTATGCACAAGAAAAGAGAAGCTTGAGCTAGAGTGGAGGATACTCTATACTTAACCCCCTTCAAGAAGTTGATATGGGGGAGCCATTAAAAGGATGCGTTCAAATAATGAGTCATCATGAGGATGCACTTTAAAAAGGCATCATCAGGAGAATGCTCTTGAAGAAGGAGACTTTAGGAAGATGCGTTTAGACTAGACTACAAGGGCCTAGACATAGAAAGATGTTGCTTAAGAGGTGCTAAGAGAGAGGGCACTGATCACCGAAGAAATGGCTAAAAGGGCCAAGATACTAGCATGTGGTTTTAAGGGTCATAGGAGATAAGCAAATATCAACTCCAAAGAGATAGCACTTGAGTGTGCAAATCTAGGAGGGGTCATATGGCCAAGATAGTAGATAGCATTAACTCTATAAAGATTTTAATGGTCAAGATGCCTTGAGGGTGTTAATTTAGAAAGAGTTAGGAGGATTCAACCAAGTGTGAAAGTGGCATAGTGAAGTATAGTGCATTGATCGAACCCAATGTGAGCAGACTTGCAAGCAAGCCATGTTTTGTTAGCAAGGTATGGAACTTGCATAAATGCAAGTCATGAGACTTACATATCTTGCATCTATGGTATAAGACATTGGATGTGGGGTTATCTATCTATAGAGGTCCAAAATATCAAGTAAGTGCACAAGCTATGGAGGTAACACACACTTAAGCTACAAAGGTAGCGAGTTGAGAGCTATGTGGTGACAATGTTGCAAACTATAGAAGTAGTGAGTTGAGAGCTATGTGGAGATAGTGTGCCTACAAGTTACAGAGGTAGTGAGGCAAGGATAAGTTGCAAAGGTGACAACCTGAGTGCTGTGGAGATGTGAAAGATTATGATATATCACTAAAAATATATAAGATGTGACTTATAAATGGTGTTATGGAAGTTGTATCAAGAGAAGAAGTTAAACCATTCTCAAGGGAAAAATATATCATTTTTTTATTCTCTTTCACTGCTAAAGTTAGATATTGTTATGGGCATTTTCCAGAAATATATGTTGGGCTGGCTAAGGTCCAATAGGAGGCATAGCTAGTCAGATAGAGGCATAAATTGGAGTTTGAGGTCACTAAGTGAGGACCCTAGATTATCAGGCATGAGTTGGAGACACTTCGCGATGTCATGAGTAGAAGAACATAGCTTACCACGAAGGCTTTTTAACCCCTCAGCGAGAAGTCCATTACCCTTAGGAGAATGACCGGGCATGAATGACGAGACTGATCAGAACTATCAACTCGCTCAACTTCCTGCTCACCCACTACTAACATATACTTGTATAGAGCCCAGTCAGCAATTTAAGGCATATGTCTCTAATTGACAGCACAGCCTCCAAACTTACACATCAACTCCTCAGAAATCTGACAATGATTTTCCTAGCATTAATTACCCAACGCCTAGCATTAAATGCCCAGAACAACGAAGATAATCATTTTGTTGCTTATGAAATTACACTTGTAACCTTCCTCCTTTCTATAAATAGGAAGGGAAGGTCACCGTAAAGAAGAGAGAAGCACACATATGCAGAAATTCTACCAGTGTTAAGAGTGAACACTGTTCATTGTGAAAAATCTCAGCTACTGTATTCATTCCCTGTAAAAAGCAATTTCCTTAGTGCATAATCAAAGATCAACATAGACATAGGGGCCAAATTGGCTTTAGCCGAACCACGATAAACTCCTAGTGTTGCTATTTCTTCTTCGCTTTTACCATCTTCTTTCATAATTTTCTGTCACATTTAGCTTGTAGTTAGGGGTAACATTGAACTCAAACTAGTTGATTGGATTTTGGTGTCAACATTTTGGCACTAGAAAGAGGGCCCCTACTGCATATTCTTCATTTTCGATCTCTGATAAGCTGTTTCAGACGCAATGGCAAGAGGAAAAACTACCAGGAGTGTAGAAGTTCCCATTAGCCAACTCAAAGGTAAGATGCAATAGTGGAACACAACTACTCCCATGGTAGGTACCAATACCGACACAACCTCCTTTGTCCAATACCAACCCATAGCCTACGAAGCTGATGAGACTCAGACTTGGTAATAGCACCAAGAGGCACTTGACTAGTGCTAGGAAGCATTGAAGAATATTATAAAGGAACTGGATATCATTGTGCAAGCGTTGGCTCAAGCACACACCCAAGTTGCACCAAAGCAGGGTGAAGTGGTTGCACCTGAGAGTGGATGTCACCAACCAGGGACTCAACATGAAGAGCAAGCTAGGGTTGAGCATCACTAAACCGGCCCATTTCATTCATCCAATTCACAGTGAAGGTCTAAAGTCCATTGATTTTGGGAAGGCAAGGGAGATGATCAACAAGGTGAAAGCTCACATCGAAGTGAGAGCTCACACAAAATTGGTAGTAAGCAAGGGACAGATCGCGACTCCCCTGACTGCAAGCATAGTAGGAAGCATAGGACTTTTGATCAACATTCTCGTAGTAAGTGAGAAGAAAGGAGTCGAAAGACCTCCAGTCACTGATTTAAATCTTGAAACCTGATGGTCGAAGAATTGCTCCAGAGAATGGAATAACTGGAGAAAAACTCTGTGTCCCAGGGGAACCGAGAGTCCTATGAGGAGAGAACCCCACTATTTTGCCAGATCGAGATGGAGCCCCTTCCCCACAGATCTAAGGTTCTAAACATTCCCCTCTACAATGGGGACAATGATCCTTACAGTCACCTAGACACTTTTAACGTCTAGATGGACCTACAAACCTCCAATCTACTCACGAAATGTTGAGTCTTCTCGACTATACTTGGAGAAGTACCATGTATGTGGTTCAAAAGTCTTCTAGCTTGTAGCATAGGAGGAATACTAGACTAAGTTTCTCAATCAGTATAGAGTGCTGAAGAGGTAGCTTGCCCCCTCCTGCCACTTAGCCATAGTCTTCCAACAAAAGGATGAATTGCTCAAGGACTACATCGCCAGGTTCTGGAAAGAGTTAGTAATATGGACAATCCATCCAATGAGAGTATTCTCACAATGATTTTATTTGGCCTTCAAAAGGACAAAAAGTTATACGAGGATATTTACAAGTCCCCTGTCAAGAGCTTGGACGAATTTTATGAGCGAGCTGCCAAGAAGATCTGTTGGAAGGAAAACTTTGGCCCAAAGAAGTCAAACAAGAAAGAAGATGCCAGGACCTCAAACTGAGGCTGGAAAAGAAATGGAGGTAGGAGTGGCAAAGAAGGCCAAAAAGGGGGCTCTAGAGGCCAAACCAAAAAGAAGGCCCGAAGTGAACAATTTTAGTCTTAGCATTGCTACGATACCTACACTATCCTGTCGGCTACCCCATATAGGATCTACATGACTGAGAGAGAAGATTGAGAACTTCGACAGACCTAAGCTAATGAAGACCCCTATTGAAAAGAGGAACCATAATAAATTTTGTGCCTACCATAGCAAGGTCAGGCACAACACGTCAGAATGTTGGGCGTTAAAAGACGCCATCGAATACCTTATCAAAAGAGGCCGCCTGAGAGATTATGTGGTGAGATCCCCAAGGCAGTGACCCCTGTGTCCCTAGCAACCTATGTCACAATGCCACCAAACCCCTGAGCATGAGGAAACACCCTCCATGAGGACCATCTTCACCATACATGATGGACCTCATATTACGGGCACCTCGAACTAATCACGTGATCACTATGTGTGAACGGCAGGACGTGTCCTTCTGATGAGTCACATAGAGTGTGAAAGGCTCGCCAAGAAGGCTAGGATAGCTTTGAATAGCATCTCTTTCATGGATGAGGATGCTCAAGGGGTCCACTACCCTCATAATGACACGATCATCATCCAGGTGAAAATCGATAATGCCGAAGTTAGAAGAATAATGGTGGACACTGGGAGTTCCGTAAATGTAATGTACAAAGGGTGTTTTGACCAGATGGGCATGAGCATGAGTTAGCTAGACCTATCACCCGAGCCCTTCTATGATTTCACAGGAGATGGAGTACTCCCAATCAGATGAATTAAACTCCCACTTACCTTAGGAGACCGCGACAAGTAGGCAACCATCATGGTAGACTTTCTAATTATAAACTGTCCCTTGGCTTACAACATGGTACTAGGATGACCTTCCATGAATGACTTTGACATGGTGACATTAACCAAGATGCTTACCATTAAGTTCGCGACCCTAAGCAAAATTAGATACATACGCGGGGAGCAGCAAGTACCCTAGCACTACTATGAAGAGGCAATCAAACTCGAGGTTCAAGGGAAGAAAGTAAATTTTATGTCCAAGGGAGAGCCCTGAGCAACAAGTTAAAAAGGAGCCAGATATGACCTTAACCCTTGAGAGATGGACACTAAGCGAGCCACCAGACCAGTTGAGGTACTGGAAAATGTGCAAGTAAGTGAGGTAGACGAGGAAAGATGCCTCTTGCTGGGGAAATGCCTTCCACCCGATATGAAAGCATAATTGATGAATTTTCTCAAGAAAATATGGACGTCTTTGCCTAGAACCATGAAGATATGGTGGGAATTGATCAAAGTATAATGTCACACAAACTAAACATCGACCCCCAAGCCAAGCCAGTTTGCCAGAAGAGAAGATTGATGGCTGCCGAGCACTATATGGCTCTTAAGGAAGAGGTGAACAAGCTCCTAGTGAACAATTTCATTTGAGAGGCATGATACCCTACTTGGGTGGCCAACCCTGTCCTCGTTAAGAAGAAGAATAGGAAATGGAGAACATGTATTTACTTCATAGGCCTTAATAAGGCATGCCCTAAGGACAGTTTCCCTTTGCTGAGAATAGACCAGCTCGTGGATGCAACGGTTGGGCACGAACTCCTTAGCTTCATGGACGCCTACTTAGGGTATAGTCAGATTCCAATGGCCGCATAAGACAAAGAGTATACCTTATTCATCACTGATCATAAACTATATTGTTACAAAGTGACGCCCTTCAGACTTAAAAATGCGGGGGCAACCTATCAGCAATTGGTGAATATGATGTTCCGAGAATAGATTGGCAGGACCATGGAGGTATATGTGGATGACATGTTGGTGAAATCCAAACAGCTCATTAATCATGTCCATGATCTTGATGAGATGTTCCAAACCCTGAGAAGGTACCAAATGAAGCTAAACCCACACAAGTGCATGTTCAGAGTAGCCTCGGGTAAGTTCCTCAGCTTCATAGTAAATAATAGAGGGATGGAAGCAAACCTGGAGAAAATTAGGGCACTATTCGATATGCGCTCTCCCATCGATGCAAAAGATGTCTAAAGCTTGAACAGTCTGATCGCTGCACTTAGCATATTCATTTTGAAAGCAATGGACAAGTGTGTTCCCTTCTTCGATGTCCTTAAGAGGGCAAAAAGGTTCGAATGGACCCCAGAATGTGAGGTTGCATTCCAGGAACTTAAGACGTATCTCAGGCAGGCACCTCTCCTTTCTAAGCCAAAAGAGGCTGAAGGATTAACCATATACTTAGGTGTATCTCAGCATGCCTTAAGCGTGACATTAACATGAGAAAAGGGAGGAATCCAACTCCCTATTTACTATGTAAGCAAGAGGTTGTTGGATGCAGAAATAAGATATTCACCCATGGAAAAGCTTATCTATTGCCTAGTCATCACCTCAAGGAAGCTACGACCCTATTTCCAAGCCCACAGTATCAGGGTCCTCACTCAATACCCACTGAGACAAGTTCTATAAAAGACAGATGCCTTGGGACGATTACTTAAATGGGCAATAGAGCTCACGCAGTTCGACATTGAATATAAGCCCAGAACAATTATCAAAGGGCAAGCACTGGCTAATTTCATTGCCAAATTCATAGGCCCCTTACAAAATGAGGGAGAGGTCCCTGAGGCCTATGGTGGAAACTATTCATTGACAGGTCATCCAGTGACTAGAAGGCCGGGGTAAGAATACTTCTTATTAGTCTAGAAGGACACAAGGTCTTCAGTGCCTTAAGGTTTGGCTTTCAGGCCAAACAATGAAGTTGAATATGAGGCCTTATTAGCGGGCTTACGACTAGCCAGAAAGGTGCATGCTGAGAGAATAAAGATTTTCAGTGACTCGCAACTAATTGTTTGTCAAATAAGGGGTGAATATCAAGCTCGATGGTAGAAAATGATGAGATATCTGTAGAAAATCCAAGAATTGTTAGGCTCCTTCCAATAATTTAAGATCGCTCAGATCCTATGAGCCCAGAATGCACATGCTGATGCTTTAGCTTGTTTATCTACCATTGATGATCCTGATCTCATAGGAGAGGCCCTAGTAGAGCTCCTACCATCCTCGAATATCGAATATCGAACATCAAGATGTTGTCATGGCAATCACCAAATTGCCCAATTCCTGGATGAATCCAATCCTGGACTACCTGCAGGATGAAAGGTTACCAGAAGATAGACTTGAAGTGCAACGTCTACGAACTAGAGCAACCAAATACTACATCTAAGATGACACACTTTATAAAAGAGGGTTCATAACCCCACTTTTGAGATGCATAGATGGCAAAGACTGCAGCACCATCTTGGAAGAGATTCACGCAGGGAATTATGGGAACCATGTTGGAGAGCTGTCCTTAGCACAAAAGGCCCTTCGACAGGGATTCTACTGGCTAACCATGAAGCCAGACACTATAGACCTCATCAAAAAGTGTGACAAGTGCCAGAGGTTTGCAAAGGTGCTATAAACCCCACCAACCTACTTGAAGCAGATGACAAGCCCATGGCCATTTGCAATTTGGGGGATAGACTTGATTGGATCACTTCCTAAGGCTTGGGGAAATTGCAAGTATGTGATAGTGGCTATAGACTACTTTACCAAGTGGGTAGAGGCAAAGGAACTCACTAAGATCTCATTATCCAAAGTTGAAAAGTTTGTATGGAACAACATCATTTGTAGGTTCAAGATCCCTTAACAAATCATCACCGATAATGGCACCTAGTTTACTAGCGAGCAATTCATCAAGTTTTGCAATGACCTCAAGATTGTGAAAAGCTTCACAACCATAGACCACCCACAAGCCAATGGGCAGGTAGAAGCCATCAACAAGATCATCAAGAAGATCTTGAAGACCAAACTAGAGGCTAAAAAGGGAGCCTGGGCGAACGAATTACAATCAGTACTATGGGCCTATAGGACCATGCCTTGCAGCTCCACAGGGAAAACCCCCTTCTCGATGGTATACAGGTGTGAGGCAATGATCCCAATAGAACTTGAAGTCACTACATAGTGAAGAGTCACCTTCAACCCTGAGGATAATGACCAATTGCTCACTACGAACCTCGACCTTCTGGAAGGAGCAAGAGAAAGAGCTAGCCTTATGATTGTAGCCCATCAGTGATGGATAGTGAGGTATTACAACTGTAGAGTGTGAGCTCAAAAGTTCAAACCTAACGATCTCGTCCTACGCCTCGTTCTGCCTAGAGCCCACAAACCTAACGAGGGGACCTTAGGACTGAGCTGAGAAGGTCCATACATTATCAAAAGGATAGTGAGTGATGGAGCCTACCATCTGGCAGATATGAATGGAGTAGAATTCTCTCGCACTTGGAATGCCGAGCACCTCCACCGTTACTATCAATATGTGTCTCGGTAACCTATAGTTAATTCATCGTAAATATGAATTTAATTCTTTGAATCTTTTGTGGAATAAGATAAGAAGTGAGATTTCTTTGCAAAGTCATGTACTACGCAGTGCAATAATAGTTAACATAGCATGTCAAATTCTTATCCAAGCATGAGCAAACAAAAATTCATGCATTCAAGCATGCAAACGATAAGGAGAAATAAGTTCAGCTCCATCACAATAAAGTTATAAAAATTGTTCATAAAGTTTATTATGAGTCTCAGGAGCATCAAAAAGCAAAATTACAAAATTCTCATCTTAGGAGGTTAGAGCCTTGGGAACTAGACCTTCATCGGACTGAGGAGTAGGAGCAGAAACATTAGAAGGTCCAACCATAGGAGCAGCATTAGCAACTTGGGAGCTACTTTCTCCCCAGGCAGTGACCTCGGTAGAGGGGACGCTGACCTTAACGACTTGTTCCTTCCTTGCAGCCCTGGCTTTCCAATGTTCTACGACTCCAGTTGCTTGGGGGCTGAAGAAGGAGTAGTCCAACACGAGGTATTTCTCCCATAAAGTGAAAAAAAAGGAGGCAAGGGTTGTGATCCTCGTCTCCCTAGCTATTTCTACCACCCGCGAGGACATTTCTACCTTAACCTTTGTTGCTTCCTCCCTCGTGAGCTACAGTTCCCCCTTTAGCACTCTTACTTCTTCCGTAAAGGCCTCAGCTCACCATTCCACAGTCCTTGCCCTCTCTTTGGTAGTATTGGCCGCGTTATTCACTAGTCGCAGTTGTGACTGGATTTTGTCCACCTCTATTTTTGCCTTATTAAGCTCATTGGTGACAAGGCCTGAGTTGACCTCAGCATCCTCGTGACACTTCACCTCGGGGGATAGAGTGGTCTCCAACTCCTTAACCTTTTCCTCGAGCTCCAAAACCCCAACTATTTGGACCCGCAGCTCATCCATAAGAGCGAATTTCTTATCATCCTAGTCCTCAAGTGCTTCGGCGATCTTCATCAATGTTAGTAGATTCTACAAGAACAAGCAGCAAGGTTAGACTTGAAAATAGACAAATCAGCTAAGGCGAGAAATGATACTTACCACCAGACTATGTTGAGCTGCGAAACCTGCCAGCCTCCCAATGGTGAATTCCTCGCTCTCCAGTGCACTGAGCTTGCCATTATAACCCAGAATCATGCTAAAATTCTCGACAATAGTCTGAGCATACCCTTCTATTTTGGACCTGGGCTTAGGCAATGGCTTCGTAAGCGCAACTCCTGATAGGGTTACGTAGAGTCGCTTTCTTCTTCCCTTTGACAATCCTCCACTTCTTTGGGGGAGGACCAGAAGGACTAGTAATGTTGGTAGCCTCCATCTCTTTGGATCGTGATATGGAGGTCGATTCTGGTGGTATGGAGGTCTGCCTCCATCAACTTCAAGGACTAGTCCCTCACCAAGAACAAGGGGCTGACCTGTAGCAACCGAGGTCGAGATAACCTCGCAAGCTAGAGTGGCCTTGTCTTGGCCATCAAAAGGAGGTGTTCTGAGGATCAAATCCATTATCTTATTGTAATCGTCAAAATTTGCAGGGCTAACCTCTATTAACTGATGAATTCCAACCTCTTGGGTTACTATGGTATTTCTCGACGAGGCAAGTCTATAAAAGCAGAGAACGTCTTTGTCAAACCTGAAGTTATTCTGGAGGTCTTTGGTCATTACGAATCGGTCTAGAACCTCTAACTCCCTGGCCCCAAGCTTCGGCTGCTTACTAGTCTCATCTGCAAAATTGAACAAAAGATCAAAATCAAAACCAAACATTAAGAAAAAATGAAATGAACGAGCTCGCTTGTACCCAGCCAACCTACCTGAAACAAGAACAAAATCAAAAATTTTGAGATATCTCAACGAAGGGCACGAGATATAAAACCAACATGACTTGTAACATCTCGCATTAGATTTCCTTTTCGCATCCCCCTACGATAAGATTTTCTTGTGAGGTGTCTATCTAA
The DNA here is from genome assembly GCA_026873985.1 of Saraca asoca. Taxonomy (NCBI): domain Eukaryota; kingdom Viridiplantae; phylum Streptophyta; class Magnoliopsida; order Fabales; family Fabaceae; genus Saraca; species Saraca asoca. The sequence goes on from JANHAO010003247.1 coordinate 17,292, forward strand.
CTAAGAGGTAATAGAGCCCACCTTCTGAATTCGCACACCTTAGATCATACAAGTAGCAAAAGGTTTTGAGTGACGGTGGAGGAAGGCCATTGCCCTTGTAGATAAGGGCCAGCGAGATCAACAAAGTATATGAATTTGGCATCAGTTGGAATGGACTGAGCTTTACTTTATTCAAAAAATCAATAATAAAAGGCTATATAGGAAATCTTAATCCTGCGATGAGATGTGGGATGCCAATGGGTAAGAAGCCTCGAGGAGGATAAGGACATAATCATCTAGAGTAGGGACCATAATGCTGCACCCCTTAAGGATTTGGTTCGACTCTGATGATTTGCATGACATGAAGATGTACAATTGAAGTGTCGAGCTTGAACGCGTGATGATCAAATTGTTGACCCGCAACAGCCCCTTGGCTTTTCGTGTGTCTCGAGTGAGTGCCTGGGTCTATAGCATCCCTCTTTCCACTTGATGTTGCTCCCCCAACACATCAAACGATCCCCGCGTCCTAAGAAGAGTCCAGTTCATCATCCTCGTTCTTAGTTAAATGTCGGCAATGTGCATGACCCATTTCCATCTACGCAGAGAAAAGAAAATAAAGACTGGTAAGGTCGCTGAGAGTGAACCATACCAAAGACCAAGACTAACGACCCCCTATTTCGCAGGTCATGCACACCTTATGTCAACTCATTAACAACCTAAACTCTAGTAAAATGGGGGAGACATTCTGGCCAAGCAATAGAATCTCAAAAGATAAAAACCAGTATCCAGAATCCTGGAGCCTACCGGCAACCCGACTACTCCATTCTAATCAAAGACTGGACATCCAAATAGTATCTACCCATCGATGTTATAATCTCCTAACTAGTCAAGGTCGAATCCCCTATTTCCTACGAAGGAAGAAAACACAGAAAATGCAAAGTTAGAGGGAGCATACTATGATTTGCAGAGATGCAGAGTTTGCAAAGTTCGGGTGAAGGCTAGAAGAACAGATAAAAGACAACGGAGATCGATAGCAAAAAAAAGCTATCACAGCGGCTGGAGAAGTAAATGATCAGAGAATGCCATAAGTCTAAAGAGCTTTCAAATGGCAAAACGAGAAGGAGAAGGAAGACACTCTCAACTTAAAAAGAAAATGTAATCCTATTGTTAGATCAAAATGGCTATCAATTACCCACAATTTGACGGTCCAGAGAAAACAATAGCTAATAAATGATGATTCAGAACACATACACCAAAAATTGGAAATAATAAATACCATCCACCATTGGGAAACGAAAAATCACACGTACGAAATGAATAGGAGTACCAAACAGCTCATTGAGATCACTGGTCGCACAGCACCAGGCCATAACAGCAAACTCAAGGCCTTGCATCCAAGTAATATGCTAGCCACACACAAAATTCTTGTGTGAGTCAGGGCAAAATGAAGATCTCATGTCCAAGTAATGCATTAACCACACGTAGAATTCTTATGCGAGCCGCGTCCAAGTAATGTGCTAGCCTCGCATAGAATTCTTGCGTGGACAAACTTAAGACCTTGCGTCCAAGTAATGTGCTAACCATGCACAGAATTCTGGGGTGAGTTGGGGGCAAAATGAAGATCTCACATCCAAGTAATGTGTTAACCACACATATTATTCTTGCGCGAGCCACGTCCAAGTAATGTGCTAGCCCTACACAGAATTCTTGCATGGACAAACTCAAGACCTCGCATCCAAGTAATGTGCTAGCCACACATAGAATTCTTGTGCGAGTCAGGGGCGAAATGAAGATCTTGCGTCCAAGTAATGCATTAGCCACACGTAAAATTCTTGCACGAGCTGCATCCAAGTAATGTGCTAGCCCCACACAAAATTCTTACACGGACAAACTTAAGACCTCACGTCCAAATAATGTGCTAGCCATGCACAGAATTCTTGCCTTAGTTAAGGTGAAATGAAGATCTTGTGTCCAAGTAATGCATTAACCACACATAAAATTCTTGTGCGAGCCGCGTCCAAGTAATGTGCTAGCCCCGGATATAATTCTTACATGAACAAACTCAAGACCTCACGTCCAAGTAATGTGCTAGCCACACACAGAATTCTTGTGCGAGTCAGGGGAAAAATAATGATCTCACATCCAAGTAATGCGTTAACCATAGGTAAAATTCTTGTGCGAGCTGCATCCAAGTAATGTGCTAGCTTTGCACAAAATTCTTACGTAGACAAACTCAAGACCTCATATCCAAGTAATGTGCTAGCTACGTATAGAATTCTTGCATGAGTCGGGGGCAAAATGAAGATGTTGCATCCAAGTAATGTGTTAACCACACGTAGAATTCTTGCACAAGCCACGTCCAAGTAATGTGCTAGCCCTACACAGAATTCTTGCACAGACAAACTTAGTATCTCGAATCCAAGTAATGTGTTAATCATAAGTAGAATTCTTGCGCAAGCCACGTTTAAGTAATGTGTTAACCATATGTAGAATTCTTGCACAGACAAACTCGGCATCAGACGTCTAAGTAATGCGTTAGCTACATGTAGAATTCTTGCATGAGCTGGCATAACCGATTGGTAATATGACACATATCCTTTAAATGGAAATTTATTGATTAAAGCTGATTAGCTTAAATTTCTTATAACAAGGACTAATTATTCAGTTAAATACTTTACACAATGATCGTTGAATTATGATTTTGTAGGAATAAATCACGTTGCCAATGGCAACCAATTAAATTGTCCATGCAACGGACTTGAAAAGATAAAGAGCAGAAGCATAATGCTCAAAGTTTCACTAGAAAACCTCCTTCAATGAGGTGGATTTACATTAGAAAAATTGATAGACAAAGATAAAGCAAAAGCCTAAAGCTAACGCTCCCACAAGGGAAAGAAGAGCCAGTCTCCAGGAGGCAAACTCCCATCAAATGAAATGCGAATGAATTTGGCTACTCCTGCTCATAGCTTTTCTCAGTCGACAGATCACTTCCTAACTCCCTAAACCCAGAGCAACTCAAAAAGGGTCCAGGAACACAGCTGGCAAGGTTGAACTTCACGAAAGAACCATGAAGAAATAATTCAAGATGTGTACAAGACTTCTTAAAAGCCAAGGAGAGAAGTTGTACAGGGAATTCATATGCAATAGACTATCCATGTCTCCAAAACTTCTGCAACGGACTATTCATGTCCCGAAGAACTTCTCCAAAAGCTGAAACATTAAAGGAATGAAGTGCTTGATCAAAGTACCCTCCAAATGGCCTCGCAAGGAAAAACAAAGAGCTTCGCAAGCCTTTATAAATCCACACGGGCTCATCGAACAAATCCAAGGGACATTAGGCTATTCCAGATCGAACGGCCCAGAAATAATGAGACTGCCATGTCAACGGCTAAAATAATGCACAATAAAGGGTATGGCCAAAGGTATGGGAAATGAAAGCCTGAAAGAAAAAAAAGACAACACGACGGACTGAGCACAAAGACTTAGCCATTCTGCAAATTGCAGACAAAGACTTTGACCATTAACTACAACTCCCAGCCCGTAAAGCGAGCTGAGAGTTGGGGACTTCTGTTATGGGCATTTTTTGGAAGCATATGTTGGGTCGGCTAAGGTCCAATAGGAGGCATAGCTAATTAGATGGTGGCCCAAATCAGAGTTCAAGGTCATTGAGCAAGGACCCTAGATTATCAGGCACTAGTTGGAGACACTTTGCGATGTCACGAGTAGAAGAACACAGCTCACCACGAAGGCTTTTTAACCCTTCAGCGAGAAGTCCATTACCATTAGGAGAATGACCGGGCATGGATGACGAGACCGATCAGAACCATCAGCTCACTCAACTTCCAGCTCGCCCACTAGCAATGGATACTTGTACGGAGCCCAGTCAGTAATCCAAGGCATACGTCTCCAATTGATAGCTTAGCTTCCAAACTTACACATCAGCTCCTTAGAAATCTGACAATGATTTGTCCAGCATTAATTACCTGAGGCCTAGCATTAAATGCCCAGAACGACGAAGATAATCATTTTGTTTTTTATGAAATTACACTTGTAACCCTCCCCCTTTCTATAAATAGGAAGGGGAGGTCACCGTAAAGTAGAGAGAAGCACACACATGCAAAAATTTGGCCAGTATTAAGAGTGAATACTGTTCATTGTGAAAAATCTCAGCTGCTGTATTCATTCCCTATAAAAGCAATTTCCTTAGTGCATAATCAAAGATCAACGTGGATGTAGGGGTCAATTGGCTTTAGCCGAACCATGATAAACTCCTGGTGTTACTGTTTCTTCTTCTCTTTTACCATCTTTTTTCATAGTTTTTTGTCACCTTTAGCTTGCAGTTAGGGATAACATTGAACTCAAACTACTTGGCCGGATTTTGGTGTCAACAGATATATAATTTAGAACTATCAAAGTGTGCGCAACCCTGTTGTTGGTTATAGGAATCTTTCACATAATGATAAAACAAAATAAGATTACCTTAACAAATAACCACACTAAGAAGAAATAATCTCAAATAAGAATAAGGATTAAAAAGTAAAATTATCTTGTACATGTTGTTAATGATATTTACTAATAATATTTTATATCATACTAAAATGGATGCTAAAATCAATTATATTGATTATAATTATTTGATCAAATTTTTTATGTTATGTTAAATTATATATTAGTGAAATAATTCTATTTAATTTAATATATTGTATTATTTTGTGCCAAGCATGAGCTTTCCAGTAGTATATAGATGAAGATATACACAGAAAGAATGAATTCAATATCTTAATGGATGTTTAAGTGAAATACTAAATGTTAGGAGCAATTTATAGAATAAAGCATGCCCTTTATATTTATGTTGCCATAATTGTATTGATTACAATTTTGAATAGTATGAAATAAAAATTGTCAATTGTCAATAATGGATATATTATTAACGTTCAAATTAATTATAATTTATTATTATAATAATTAATATGTAGAGAATGTATTGGGTATGAGTTTCTAAAATCACAGCATATGAAATATTCCAATTGATATGTAATTGATTGTTTTTTTGTATTTTAGTAAAAATTAATTATTTAGATAAAATGTGACTAAAATTTTAAAATATACAATAGTTTTGCCTATGTAATTAGGGAGGAAGACAATTTATTTAAATAAGGCATCTAAATTTAAATTATGATAATTTATTAAATGTTTATTTTTAAAATTCGAAGTCTGAATCTAATGTGATTTCAACTAATGTTTAATTGATTAAATTTTGAATTACTATTTAATATTGCACTTAATCGTGTTGATTATAATAGATGAATTGTATTATTATTAATTACTTAGTAATTTGTAATTATTAATAATTGTAATAAAAGAGAGATACTATCAACATGACATCCTCTGGTGCTACTTTTTATTAATAGGCTGTTAGGTGTGACCCTTTTGAATGTTACATTTGCATACTAAACTAGACTAAAATGAAGATTCTATCATTTAATGAAAGAGACATTCCTATTTTATAATGTAAATCAAACAAATTTTTATTCCATTTTATCCCATTAAAGATATTTTCATCAGATGAAAAAGTTACTTTTTAAGAAGAAAATTGGAAAAAAAAAAGATAAAAATCATATAATCTTTATTAATACTTTTTGAAAAGCTTGCAAGCAATTAACTTTGCCCAACATATTCATCTTTTCTCTTTTCCACCGTCATGGACATGGGATTCAAATGTTTGAGGAAAATGCTTGGAAGCTTGTGATAACATGTAGGCTATTATTTGTTGCATCGGGTAATGATTTTATAAAATATATTAAGTATAATAGAAAAAATCTATAGGCAAATTAAACAAATTCCATATGGCTAGTCTTCAAAGTCAGTGTTTTTCTCTCAATTATTACAATTTATTAATTAAACGTTTATATCTATTCTAGAAAGAAAATTTGCATGTTTCAAGTAGGTCGAATGTTTCTGTATTAATATAGTCACTTCAGACATTAAACATGTTATTAATTTTATAGATTTAATTGGATATGCACAAGTAATATTCATTCAAAATTAACATTCTATATTATAAAAATTGTATACTTATATCAAGCCGTCGTTATGTTTCTTACAATGATTAGTTTCACAATTTTATTTTAATATCTTGTTTCTATCTCTCGTTTGATTTTTTTGAAAACTGACTATTGAGTGATTACCAAAATAGAAACATATGATTAGAAATAAATTTTAGATTGCTGAGAGTGTATTTAAAACAATGGAAATTGTGCCATGTATATAGTAAGCAAGAGAAAAGGAAATAAATAATTAGAAGAAAAAGTAAATAAATTAATTAGCAATTTTGTTAAAAAGTAATGCATCTATAATATTGGGGTCCTTTCAAGGAAGGTTACTTTTCTTTTATTCCAAGACATTTTCTTTAGGAAAATCGTTTGTATATAAGTAAATGATTTACATGTCACTAATATCCCTTATGATTGACAAATTAATATATGTGTCATGATAATGAAGAAGATAATAACTTTTTTAAAAAAAAATAGTACATGTTTTCGGTCACACTCTCTTATGTAATATTGAACAAATAAAACATTTTCTGTTATATTTGTGAAACCAGGCCTTACCATATAATATTTTCTATTATTTATAAGTTTTGATGATATATTTTGATTACTTTGGATAAGTTAAAATGTTTTGGTTAATTATCTTGTTAATTGTCTTTTTAATTTAATCTTGTAGGAAATCATGTTAAAAGTGTTACCTTAGTACTTTTACCATCATATCTATATTTCACCATGGTAACTTGATGATTATCCCAAAATTTGTTCTCTAAGAAAAATTTAAAAACATGACAGAAAGAACAAACTACTCTTTGTGGATTTTGATAATGATATATCATTGCAACAACTACAAAAACGACTATATTTTTTGAATTTACTGCTACCTTGACATGTTCAAGGAGCTACACAGCCATATGCAGAAAAACAGTTGGTTTAGCCATTAGAGCTTCAAAAGAAGCAAGTTGTGGTAAAAAAGAGCATGCCAATGTTGTCACATTTGCTCTTTGCAGTTGGACACACATAGCCAACTACATGACAGCTAGATCTCTGTGAGACTTTTTGCTCTTTGCTCCAAGGTCTGTACTACAAATAGGAGCCTCCTCTTCGTTAAGAAAGCATGTCGAGAAACTCAAGCATCTAGAACTACAAGCTTTCTTCTAATCTTCTTGTGTTATTGAGAGAAATAGTTTTTTATATGCAAATTTACTTTAAGTGAGAGTTTAGGAAGAAAAATTCTTTTATTTTTGAATATATTTGTGATTCACTAGCTTGAAATTAAGTGAGGAAAATACTTGTATAATCCTTGAGAGTTAGCGAATCATTGCCTTGGTATGAGGTTAGAAAATCCTTGAATTGTGAGGTGGGATTGCTTTAGTCCTAGAAGATCTAGTGAATGTGATTGTAAGAGGCTATATAAACAAATTACTAATGTATAATCCTTAAGTACTCAATTGACCTTGAAACAGAGGAGTAGACTCAAAAGGCTTTCTTTTGCATCATCGAACATTTATACATCCGTTCTATTTTCTCTACCTCACTCTTTACTTCTAGGTTCTTTTACTTGTTGTCTCTTAAGCATATTTGCTCTTTCCAAACTACACTTTTGTTAAATATTTGCTCTTTGCTTACTGCAATTTGCTATTTCCGAAAATCAACAAGAAAAGTTTTAAAGGGCTTGAAATTGTTTTTTAAACACCAATTCACCCACTCTTAGTGTTTAGCACTATCAATCTTAATATTTTATAATAATAGGCAAATTAAACTCACCTTCCCTGAAGCTTATTGTAATTATATTCACATCATTTCTATTTTTTGAAATATACACAAACTTCCCTTCTTTTTTTTTGGAGTAGAGGAGATGCGCTTATGTTTAAAATAGAGGAAAGTAGAGATGAGTGTATAAGAAAAAGAAAAGTTAGTATATACTTTTGAAAATAAAAGGAATGTTAATATAATTACATTAACCCTTAATAGAAGTGAATGTAATTTACCTTATAACAATAAATATAAGTAAATAAAATTGTTCCTAAAAAAATCTTTTCTATTACAATAATCGGAGTGCAGGTAATTTAGTGCTTTCAGTTTCCTTTATATTTTCAGTAAATTAAAAGTGGAGTAATACTTTTTGTAAAAGATTTAAATGTATTATTTGTGCAAAGAACTGTGAACCAATTGAATATCCTTATAACTAGAATAGCTTTGATCCTATTACTTGCGTGTTTTACTTGCAGCAACCACCAAAAGTCCTTACTTTTTTTTTTAATATTAGATATTCTAACATGTTAGTTCTTCTATTGGAAGCATATTCAAAGGACAATAATAATAAAAAAATAATTAAAATGTGCATTTCCAAATTTACTTATTTACATGCTTGGAAGCATATTCAAAACAAAACATTAAAAATGCTTCTTTTATGTTCTCGCTTTGTCCTTTTACTAAATTTATTTTTCTTTTTTATGAAGGATATAACTCTAGCCAATGAAATAATTTTTCCTTTCTGAAAACTTTTGAAACATATCTTTATACAGTAAAAGAGTATGAATTAATTGAACTGTTCAGATAATACCACTATAAGAATTCATCGGATTAGCGACGGATTTTTTGTCCCTCCCTATAATCCGTTGCTATTTAAATATTAGCGAGAGCATAGTGACGAATTAGCTAGGAAGTGAAGTAAAAGGACAGTGGGTTTCAGCCAAAAAATATTGCAATGAATTTAGCAAGGGAGATAGCCCTAGCTAATTTTAGTGACGGACGTATCCCTCGCTATTATCGTCACAAATTCTTTGCGGGAACAATTTATTTTCGAGGAATTTTTTGGCACCCAATTTTTTTTTCTACATGGGCTTTGCGAGAGATGGGCCTTTGCTACTTTTAGCGAGGGCATTCGTCATCGCTGAGCCCTAGCTAAGTTAACAAGTTTTAAAAAAAAGGGACTTCAGAATCCTTTTGTCTTCACATTTGGTACCATTGTACCAGTGATAGGGCTCGTAAGATGTCTGTGCCGACGAGCACGATTAGCGACGGTAGGCGACGAGCATGGCCAGCGACGGTGGACGACGAGCACAGCCAATGACGGTGGGTGACGAGCACAGCTAGCAACGCTGGCTGACGAGTAACGATAAGAGGTATTCATTCCTTTGTTGTCTTACTACTTGGTATATGTGGAATAAGCTTTGTGATTTTCAGCAAATCTTAGTTGTGTCTTGCATCCTTGGAATGGTCATTACTCATTCATTTTATAGTCTAGCA